>SJXQ01012512.1:135018-207756 GCA_006408695.1 Aepyceros melampus
TTTCTCATGATGTACTCTGCATAGAAGTTAAATAAGCAGGGTGACAATATACAGCCTTGACGTACTCCTTTTCCTATTTGGAACCAGTCTGTTGTTCCATGTCCAGTTCTAACTGTTGCTTCCTGACCAGGGCTCCTGAAACAGGCAGCTCAACACTTCACTCCCAAGCACAGCTGAGCAGTAGAAGCTGCTGGCCAGGCTCAGCAAGGGTGGTCTCACTGCTGTCACATGCCTGTTGCACCTGCCTGTCTCCACTGAACTTTCATAGTCCCACCACAATCCTCCAAAGTCAGCACCGACCAATCAGGACTTTCCTCTTCTCTCCAGTTGAGCTGTGCTTCTGAGTGGCCAGCCCCAAGGCCTTTCCCACCTCTTACTTAACCAGGACTCCCTTCCTCAAAAGGCAAAGGTAAAGGTGGGCTATCTCCAGCTCTCGGGAAAGCACATCACCTATTTATGATGTATTCTTTGTAGGCTCACTTCCCAGCACCCAAGGACAGCAATTCTCTGATTCCAGTCCAGGGTTCCAGAGCCTACTGCAAAGCAGGGTAAGACCTCTTCAGCTCCCTCTACCCACCAGCATGTCCGCAGCCTCGCTTCCAGGGGCAGGGGTCAATGTAGACGTGGGAGCTCCAAGCCCTAACACCATCCAGATAGCTTCATCTGGTCTTCAGCTCTCACCCCCAGAACCTGGGACACCTTCCCTGATCCTGACTCTCTTCACTGTAAGACTCAGATGTCACCTGTCACTGAGGCCACCCCTGACAAAGCACACCCCCCACCATCTGCTGTCCCCCATTTCCTGTTGAACGCCAAGCCTAATTTTCCATGTGGAGAAGTTTTAGAAAAGCACTTCTCCTCCCAAATTCTCTCAAGATGTGACTCAGACAGTGTCTCCCTGCCAACTTCTCAGAGTCCTTCCTAACTCTCAGGAAGCCAGACTTCCGGCCCCGCCCCCAGCCCTGGGAGCGGCCGGAGCCCCAGGGTGCAGTCAGATCATGATGGGAACCAGCCACCACATCTCTAGTGGGTTCGCATCTTTGGGGCCAGCACAGCAGTTACGGCCAAGCACTCTCCAAACATTCTGATCTGACAAACGGGAGCTCCGTGGGCCTGTGGAACAGTCACTGGGGTTAAGTCCTTGTTGGTTTCCCTACCCTAAACAGTCTCTTTCCCGCTGATCTAGACAGTCCCACAGCCTGCTGACAGGAAAGCTGCAGAACCAAGGGGAGCAGCTTCTGACTGAAAAAGTGAAAGGAACCAAAAGCCAAAAGGCTCAGATTACTTGTAGGGGCTGGTCTGGGAGGCCCTCGTCCAAGCTCTCAGCTCAGAGGAGATGACGAAGAGACTGGAGACAAGGAAGGTGAAATCGAACCTGTCCTGGCAGCTGCTGATCCAGTCGCCACCGCAAGGAGGAAGTCACTGCTGCGTGTGCTTCCAAAACTTCCAGCCAAGACCCAGAATCACAGAGTGGGCCCACAGCTTCTGCCAGGCCAGCCAACAGGCAGCTGGGAACCATGGGCGTCAGCAGGCTGTCCTGGAGCGGGAGGCAGGGCCCCTGCTCCTCAGGGCTGCCGGCAGCACCTGGAGGACGAAAGACATCGGTAAGAAGGATCAGTAGGCCCATCCTCTGCTGGGTTTGCCTGGACAGCTGAGCCGAGTTGAGGACTCCCACTCACATGGGCTGGTGGGTTTAAGGGAGAGGAAGGAGAAAAGGGTTTAACCTGGAGACGGACAGAGAGAGGGCAGGGAAGTGGGGGAGGGATGGGGAAAGGATGGAGGAGAGAAGGGAAGAGATGGGAGGGGACCCGGAAGGCAGTGCCTAGTTTTAGTGGAGGGGATATTTTCCCAGTGTAAGCCACCACACAGCCGCCCATCATGTTCACACAGTTATCCTTAAAAGCTGTACAGGAGAAAGTCATTTGTTTTTCACATGGCCTGGTAGTTAAAGTTCGGGGATCTGGAGTTAGTCATATAGATTCAAATCCATGCTCTGCTTCTTCTCCCAGGGGTTGACCAGGATAAACGTCTTAACTTCTCTAAACCTCCATTTCCTCATCTATAAAATGAGGACAGTAGTCCCTACCTTTAGGGTTGTTGTAAGGATTAAGTCAGGCAATGTTTATAAAACACTTAACACAGTGCCTGGTGCCTAGAAAACTTTCCCTTGCTACTATTGTCACGAGTGGTAGATAAGCATCTGGATAAGCAAGGATTCCTAAGCAAAACCTTATGGAAGATGCATGTCTAGCCCCAGGATCACAAAGATACAAAAAAACCCCAAATTTCCCAGTAGCCAGTGGTAGGGTGCTAATGGCTCCATCTGTAGCGTTCGGTGGCTATGGCTTGATCTGTGAAGTGTGTAGCCAGATTCATTGTAGACATGCTCCACTGTGACAAGAGCAGGCGATTTGATTTCCCTATTTCTTGTTTCTTTTCCTTATACGAAATTTTCTCTGCCTCCCTCCAAGATGGGATCTGCAAGGCCTGGGGACCTTATTAATTCACAAGGCGGGCCAACAGAAGCAGGAAGAGCACTGACCAGCGTGGCCCAGTGGCCCCATCCTGTTCCTGGCTGTACCTTGGGCTATAAGCCTTTCTGCTGCTCCACAGAGTGTGCATGGAAGGTGTGGAGAGGCCATGATGCAGTCCACTCAGTATGCAGTATATCTCAGGACATAACCAGTGGTGTCAGGAAACGGACTAAGTGTAGCCAGCATGAGGCCAACATTTGAGCTCAGTGTTCACAAGCTCACCTAATCTTTAAATTGGAGAGGATGGCAGGTGCTTGAGCTACCCAGGTATGATCCTCGCTCCATGGCGTGAGCTCAGAGGTGCTGCAAACCATGGCTCTCAAATCTCCCTTCTACACCCTCCTGTCCCAACACCTGACATCTAGACCAAGAAGGTCATTCCTTGAGTCACAGGGTTGGCAAACAGGTATTATTGCAAGTGCCAACTCCAAGTTATTGACATTAGATTTTGTTTCAGAAAGATTCTCAGGCCTTTTCTGGTCTCAGTGGGATGTTTCCAATCAATTCGCAGTGTCTGCAATGGACACTGGAAAAGAAGTGCCAGTGGTTTTGTACAGAATTACTGTCCTTAAGAAACACTTTCTTTTTATATTTACAGTACATCAGTGTAACTGCCACTTTTCACTTTCATGCACTGGAGAAGGAAACGGCAACCCACTCCAGTGTTCTTGCCTGGAGAATCCCAGGGATGAGGGAGCCTGGTGGGCTCCGTCTATGGGGTCGCACAGAGTCGGACACGACTGAAGCGACTTAGCAGCAGCAGCAGCAGTGCAACTATATGGCCAGTAGAGAACACGTGAACTTGTAATGACTAACAACCATATCAGGGTCTTGAGTGCATAGGAGGCAGAACAGGGACTTTATTACTGTTATTATCATTCAAACTTTTATTTTACATTGGAATATAGCAGATTAACAGTGTTGTGATAGTTTCAGGTGGACAGCAAAGGGACTCCGTCATACATACACATGTATCCATTCTTCCCCAAACTCCCCTCCTATCCAGGCTGCCACATGACATTGAGCAGAATTTCCTGTGCTATATAGTAGGTCCTTGTTGGCTATCCATTTTAAACATAGCAGTGTGTACATGTCTATCCCAAACTCCTTAACTATCCCTTCCCTTCACCCCCCACCCCCTGGTAACCATAAATTCGTTCTCTAAGTCTGTGAGTCTATTTCTGTTGTGTAAATAAGTTCATTTGTATCATTTATTTTTAGATTCTGCATATAAGGGATATCATATGATATTTCTCTTTCTCTGACTTACTTCACTCAGTCTGACCATCTCTAGGTTCATCATTACTGCAAATGGCATTATTTCATTCTTTTTAATGGCTGAGTGATATTCCATTGTGTATATGTACTATATCTTCCCTATCCATTCCTCTGTTGATGGACATTTAGGTTGCTTCCATGTCTTGGCTATTGTAAATGGTGCTGCAATGAACACTGGAGTGCATGTATCCTTTCAGACCATGTTTTTCTCCAGATATGTGCCCAGGGGTGGGATTGTAGGGTCATATGATGGCTCTCTTTTTAGTTTTTTAAGGAATCTCCAGAGAATCCCAGGGACGGGGAAGCCTGGTGTGCTGCAGTCTATGGGGTCGCACAGAGTCAGACACGACTGAAGCGACTTAGTGGCAGCAGCATACTGTTCTTCATAGTGGCGGTACCAATTTACATTCCTACCAACAGTGTAGGAGGGCTTCCTTCTCTCCATACTCTCTCAGCATTTATTGTGTGTAGATTTTTTGATGACAGCCAATTTGACTGATATGAGATGATATTTCATTGTAGTTTTTTAAAATGCTTTGTTTAGACATGATTTTCTTTTTTGGGGGAGGGGATGGATACTACACTGAGTCTTCATTGCTCTGTGTGTGCTCTCTCTAGTTGTAGGCAGTGGGGACTATTGTTCCTTTGTGGTCCACGGGCTTCTCATTACGGTGGTTTCTCTTGTGGAGCATAGGCGCTAGGCACAAAAGTTTCAGAAGCTGCAACATACGGGCTCAGCAGTTTTGGCTCCTGGGCTCTAGAGCATGGGCTCAGTGGATGTAGCACACAGGCTTATTTACTCCATGGCATGTAGAATCTTCCAAGACCAGGGATTGAACTCGTGTCCCTGCATTGGCAGGCAGATTCTTATCCACTGAGCCACCAGAGAAGTCCCCTCATTGTAGTTTTGATTGGCATTTCTCTATTGGTGATGTGGAATATCTTTTCATGTGCCGCTTGGCCATCTGTTTGTCTTGTTTGGAGAAATGTCTAAGAACACGGACTTTCTTAGAGGGGATTTAAGAATAGTATGCTGCCTGAGACCTGGTATTCATGGTTGAGGAGGACAAGCCCAGATGGGAGCACAAAAGGAAAGCTGGGATGACTATGGAGCAGTAACAGACCTTAGGTTTCTTGGGAAGGGACCAAAACATAGGTAACCACCTCCAAATGGGTCACCAAAGCAAATTCTAGCACAGTCCTTTGAGTTCCATCCTCCTGCCAGTCTAGGGCACCCATACCCTCTGCCCAGAGGGAAGCATCTGATTCTAACTCCAATGTAAGTAGCAGCTACCATGTACCTACCTCTATGTTCCAGCGTCAAGCTTGGTGCACATTTAACCCACTCCCATGTGGTAGGATTTTCCAAGTTCTACAGTATTATATGTTATTGATCTATTTATTATAAATATATCATGTTCTCATATTTTTTCTTATGAAATAGTAGAGAAGAGTCTGAAATGAAAAGTAAGCCAAGTCCTACTGTTCAGAGATAACTACTCTTCAAAGTCTCTTATTGGACACCCATGATTGTAACAGCATTATTCTCAGTGTTCAAAAGGTGGAAGCAACCCAAGTGTCCATCAACAAATGTGTGGATAAACAAAATGTAGCATGTTTGTACGGTGGAATATTATTAGATGATAAAAAGGAATGAAATGCTGACACATGCCACAGCATAGATCAACCTTGAAGACATTATGCTAACTGAAATAAAACAGACACAAAAGGATTTGTCCGTGTATGAGCCCACTTATATAAGCTTACCTGCTGCTGCTGCTAAGTCTCTTCAGTCGCGTCCGACTCTGTGCGACCCCATAGACGGCAGCCCACCCTGCTCCCCCGTCCCTGGGACTCTCCAGGCAAGAATACTGGAGTGGGTTGCCATTTCCTTCTCCAATGCAGGAAAGTGAAAAGTGAAAGTGAAGTCACTCAGTCGTGTCTGACTCTTTGCGACCCCATAGACTGCAGCCCACCAGGCTCCTCCGTCCATGGCATTTTCCAAGCAAGAGTACTGGAGTGGGGTGCCATTGCCTTCTCCATAAGCTTACCTAGAACAGGCCAATCCGTAGAGACAGAAAGAAAGGTGGTTACCAGAGGCAGGGGGAGGGGAAGAATGGGGCACTACTGATTACTGGGTGCAGAGCTTCAGTCTGTGATGATGGAAATATTCTAGAGATAATGGCTGTTCAACATTGTGAAAGTACTTCATGTAACTAAACTGAGTACTTTAAAACATTCAAATGGTTAATTCATGTGTATTTTACCACAATTTAAAACAACAACCAAAAAATGCTATTCTGTACTTTTCCATGAGGAAGTCAAGGTAATCTTGCTTTGCACAGCAGCACAGGACCATAAACATAACCATGCAAGCTGACACCATTCAAACTGACCTAAATAGTCAAAGGGGAAGATGAGGATTGTTCCATGACCTTTAAATTGGTTGTCAAAATTAAAACCCTCTTACTGTCAGTTATAAAGGTAGAGGGAAAAATAGTAACTCTATTATTTATATAATACATTGTTATTTAACACATTAGGAATTTTGAGAGTGTGTTCTATTTCTTGGTTTTAAAAAAAACTTATCGAGAGCAGTTTGAACAGTGCTTGCCTTCTTTTCTCTTCACATAATTCACAATACAGGGCAAGCATCATTTACACGCCCTAGTGAATTTTCATGCCCCTTTGGATCTTTTCAACATTTATCCACTGAACTTTCAATGCTGTGAAATCGCTCTAAGGTTTTCTCTAATGTCAGATGTTTTTCAATGTCACTTTTTTCTGGGACATCCCCCTCCTTTTTGTCACAACCGCTTTCCTCATTTATACCAACAAATCCACCTTCACCAAATTCCTCTGTCCATACATCTAGAGTCTCAGTAATGGCAGCAGTGTCAACATTCCTGTGGCCACCTACTTTTTTCCCCTACCTTCATTTACATTAGATTCAAATCCTGCAAGGTTATTTGCACAGTGGAGGAAAAGTTACTGCCATACTGCACAGAATCCAAAGCAGAAGTAAAGCCTCCATTTCAACTATGACCAGCTTTCTGTTCCTAGTGCAATTTAAATGACAAGATGTTGAAGGGACCTGAGCCTGTATTGATATTCACTGGACTTTTTCAATACAATTTGTACCATGGCTACACATGTAGAGCTCATATCTTTAATGTTGCCATTTTTCAGATCTTTTGGTCACATACTTCCAGTTCTACTTCCAGTCTTATCACTTTTCATTTATTTGCCGCACTTACATCTCTGTTAGACAGTCCTCTTTTTTGATGAACCATCTCTGTAAAATGGCATGTGGGTTTATCGCTGGAAGACAAGGAAGCCAAATAACCAAGTCCTTTGCTGTCTGTGCATGAACCCAATACAGGTGTGCAGTTACCAATACCCACTAGGCTGTAAAATAAGGGGCACAACTAGTCATTCACTGGTCATGGTGTTCCTCTGTTATTCACGTAGTGATTTGTGGATGAAGAGCTAGCAGCAAGTTTGTACTTTATGCAGTTTGTTTAATATACAAAGGTAACTGAAATATGATCTGTGTTACTAGGGGACTAGTGTTTCCTAAAATGTGCTAACAAGTTTGTACATACTGGGGCTATGCAAAGCAAGGACTGCCTGTAGTAACCATGGGTGTTTAACAATTTGCTATATACCAGGTCTTATTCAGGGCTTCCCTGATGGCTCAGACGGTAAAGAATCTGCCTGCAATGTGGGAAAGCTGGGTTCGATCCCTGGGGTGGGAAGATCCCTTGGAGGAGGGCATGGCAACCCACTCTAGTGTCCTTGCCTAGAGAATTCCCATGGACAGAGGAGCCTGGTAGGCTCATCTCCTAACTCCCACTATTAGTTCCCACTTTACGAATGAGGAAACTGAGTCACAAAGAGATTTAATGGGCCCAAGGTCACACAGCTGGCAGTGGTGGAGCTGAGCCTGTGTTTTAAATTGATATGCTGTACTTCCTTTGGTAGAGATAAGGAAGAGTGATGTGGGGTAGGGGTGTCTATGGCTTATAAAAGAGGCTGTGTGTAAGCTAGTCCATCACAGCTGCCCCTACCTCCCAACCTCCGTGGGAAGATTATCATTCCAACACGAGTGCCTTTCACCACTTTCCCTGCTCACCGAGGAAGAGAGGTACGCCTTTGTTTCTCCATTTTTCTCCATTTCTTTTGGAATCGGTAGTACACTCGCGTAAGTACAAATTCAAAAGGTACAGGGGAATGCATCATCCTCTCCTCCAGCCATGACTTTCCTCCCCAGAGACAACCAAGGACACCAGTTCCTTCTCCCTGCGCTCCAAGACTATCCCGGGATGTCTCAGACCACCTGCCCCTCATTTCCTGTATCTGCTGCTGCTGCTGCTAAGTCACTTCAGTCGTGTCCGACTCCGTGTGACCCCATAGACGGCAGCCCACCAGGCTCCCCCATCCCTGGGATTCTCCAGGCAAGAACACTGGAGTGGGCTGCCATTTCCTTCTCCAATGAATGAAAGTGAAAAGTGAAAGTGAAGTCGTTCAGTCATGTCCGCTCTTAGCGACCCCATGGACTACAGCCTACCAGGCTCCTCCGTCCATGGGATTTTCCAGGCAAGAGTACTGGAGTGGGTTGCCATTGCCTTTTCCATTCCTGTATCTACTAAGACTAAAGTTTGGACAGGACCAGAATCCTGGGTTATAGAAAATCTTGGAATACAAAAAATAATAAAAGCACTAAAATTCTTTAAAACTTATTTTGGATTTGTGTGTTTCCATGGAGTTGAGAACCATTTGGATACCATAAAGAAAAAGAAAGAGTCTGTCTGCTTTAGAGTTTGAGAAGGGAGAAGCAGTGAAGGACCAAGAACTCCTGGTAGGATGAATGGGGCCACAGGAGTGCTCAGAGAGGGCCCTGACTCCCGAGGGGAGCGGAGGGTAAGCAAGTGGGGCCCTACCCTACCTCGAGGTCTGCCAATCACTCATGTTCAGAGAGGGCTCCACATGCAGGCTGTGAATCTCACACAGTCTATTGAAAGATGGTATGGGGAAGGAGGTGGGAGGGGACTTCAGGATTGGGAACTCATGTACACCCATGGTGGATTCATGTTGATGTATGGCAAAACCAATACAGTATTGTAAAGTAAAATAAAGTAAAATTTAAAAAAATAATAAATTAAAAAAATAATAAAAAATAAATAAAGGGCAAAGAAAAGAATATCTTCACCTACTATGCTGGCTTTTTCAGGATAATATTGATTTCAGTGGGCTTCTCTGGTGGCTCAGTGGTAAAGAATCTGCCTGTCAATGCAGGAGACATGAGTTCAATCCCTGGATCTGGAAGATCCCCTGGAGAAGAAAATGGCAACCCACTCTAGTATTCTTGCCTGGAGAAGTCCATGGACAGAGGAGTCTGGCAGGCTATCGTCCATGGAGTTGTAAGTCTGTCTCGACTTGGGAACTAAACAACAAAACTGATTGCAAATATTCTATCCTGCTGTCCCTTTGAGGTACCACAAATGTTTTAGAAATTCCAACTTTGCAGTCTCTAAACCATACCTTCAAAACTGCCTCTCTCTCTAAACTTCTTACCTTCTGCAGCACAGAAGCCTTTCTTTGAACATATATTTCAAATTTTCAGCTAAGATAAGGTAATCATAGAATTTTTGAACAGAAGGACTTGGCAATTTAAAGGAAAAGGGAGGAATAGTCAATGTGAAAACACACCCTAACCCATCTTTATTGAGAGGCTGTTTAGCGTAACACAGATGAGCATGGTTGCTGGAGCCAGGCTGCTACTGCTGCTGCTAAGTCACTTCAGTCGTGTCTGACTCTGTGCGACCCCATAGACGGGGGCCCACTGTCTCTGGGATTCTCCAGGCAAGAATACTGGAGTGGGTTGCCATTTCCTTCTCCAATGCATGAAAGTGAAAAGTGAAAGCGAATTTGCTCAGTCGTGTCTGACTCTTAGGGACCCCATGGACTGCAGCCCACCAGGCTCCTCCACCTATGGGATTTTCCAGGCAAGAGTACTGGAGTGGGGTTCCATTGCCTTCTCCGTGGAGCCAGTCTATCTGGGTTCAAATCCCAGCTTTGATGCTTACTGACTATGTGTCCTGGACACAGTGATTAACCTCTCTGTGCTTCAGTTTCCTCATCTAGTAAAATGAGGGGATTGGTACTTGGTTCTGAGGGGCTTTGTAAGGATTAAGTATGTTAATACAGGACAGTGCCCAAGGCAGTCTATGGATCTGGTCTTACCACTGGGCCTTCACCCAGGGCTGGGTGCTAATCTCTTACAAGCTTGAAGTCATTTAACCCTCACACCAGCTCTCAGTATTTCTAATCAGCTTTTGAGGAAACAGACCCACAGAAGCTGAGTTGCCCAAGTCACCCCCTCAAAATAGAGAAGCCAGAATTCAATCCCAGCCCCCAGATGCAAGCTTTTGCCCCCATGCTGTACACTGTTATGAACATAGCGAGTGTACTGCAAGAGAGATGTTTTTAAGTAGACCAAGGTCCTTCCTGCATCTCTGCAGCCTTGCGTTTCACTGCCTGCTCACCTGGTGTTGCTCAAAACCACTTTGGTTGCCTCAGTCAGTCGCATCTCAGTATCAGCTGCTGGTCAGTCCATGTTCACCTGCTCCCAGTGAAACTGTCATCATGTGGGAGAGTCAGAGGGAGGCCTTCGGATAGGAACAGCATCTTCCAGCCACATGAGGTCTGGGGGAATGAGCTTCTAGGGCTATCCTATTCTCTCTCCAGCACCATCTCTGGAAAATACTACGACAAAATATACTCACATCAGCTTCCAGGAGGGCTATGGCAATGTGGGAGGAAGAAAAGGCTGTGGGAATGTAGGATAGCTTGATAAATGCTTTGAAGTCTTCGGAAATTATTATTGTCCCTGTTTTGGGCCACCTTTCATTAATTAATCAATATGCCTGATTACCTAGGATCAAATTCAGGTGACTTATTAAAACACATATAAAGTTCTCACACAGGCACTTGATGACTGTTGATAAGAATACTTATTGGACAATACGGTAAACAGGATGACATAAAGACCACCAGACTTGGAATGGCCCAAACGAATTTAATGAATGGGCTGCACGTGGCTATCCTGACGCCTAGGGGCTGTGTGACTTTGGGAAAGCCAGGTAACATCTCTCTGCCTGAGATCCTCATTTGAAAGGAAAGGGTTTGGCCAGCCTGTCTCTTTTAGCTCATCTTTTTCTACTCAGCCCAATCCAATCAGCTGTTTGAATGTCTCTTACATGCCTGCCAGATAATGCTCCTCAAAGCACCCTGTTTTCCCTCCATGACATTTCTCACAACATATAATTAAGTACTTGTTTTCATATTTAATAACTGTCTACCCAGCCAGACAAATCAAGGACCATGTCTGACTCAATCATGGCACCTAGCACACTGCCTGGAGAAGGCAATGGCACCACTCCAGCACTCTTGCCTGGAAAATCCCATGGACAGAGGAGCCTGGTAGGCTGCAGTCCATGGGGTCGCTAAGAGTCAAACACGACTGAAGCCACTTAGCAGCAGCAGCACACTGCCTGGCACATGTGCCTGAGTCAGCTAATGAATGAAACATGGGGAAGGCTAGCACTCTATTCGCTAGGACATAACATGATATTTACTAGAGCAAGTATGTAAAGAGTCTGAACGTGCAGAGGGCCAGTGATTAAATATAAGAGAGGGTAGAATTGAAAAAGATTTCCTAGTGTTTTGTTTCAGCTGCTCTGGGTCCCAGAAAATCCCTAGGCAGATGTGTATGAGTTTTGTGGAGTAGGGGAGGATTAATAACTGGGAGGATGGAAAGGGGGAATCTTGTGTATTGATTATCAAGGAGAAACTTCCTTGGTGGTCTAGTGGCTAAGACTCCGTGCTCCCAGTGCAGAGGGCCTGGGTTTGATCCCTGGGCTGTTGCTGCTGCTAAGTCGCTTCAGTCATGTCCAACTCTATGCGACCCCACAGACGGCAGCCCACCAGGCTCCTCCATCCATGGGATTTTCCAGTCAAGAGTACTGGAGTGGGTTGCCATTGCCTTCTCCGGATCCCAGGGCAGAGAACCATTAATAGATCCTCCAAGCTGGAACTAAAGCTCTTGCATGCCTCAACTAAAAGCCAGTGCAGCCAAATAAATAATTTTTTAAATAGAGTATCAGGAAAGGCAGGAAATATAAAAATACATGTTTGGGGGAAACTTTAAGCCATCTGATATTTCTGGAGCATAGAGTGGGAGGCAAGAAAAAGCAAGGATAAAGAGAAAGCAGCATCATTGATGATCAAGGTACCAGAGGAGACAGGGAGTGAGGATCTGTAACGTGGGGTTTCACAAGCCCAGGGCCACATCTTGCTCTGAGGCAGGTAGTAAGGAGGGAAAGACAGGAGAAGGAGCAGCTGAACTCTGAGGAGGAACAACTCTGAGTGTACCCCTATGTTCCTTTGACACAGAGGTCAGCAAACTTTTTCTATAAAAAGGCCAGATAGCAAATTTCTTTACTTTGTCGACCACAAGGTCTCTGTTACAACTACTCAAGTCTGCATGGGCAAGGCAAAAGCAGCTACATACAATACTTCAGGGGTTCCCTGGTGGCTCAGATGGTAAAGAATCTGCCTGTGACAGGGAGAACTGGGTTCGATCCCTAAGTTGGGAAAATTCCCCTGGAGGAAGGAATGGCTACCTACTCCAATATTCTGGCCTGGAGAATTCCATGGACACAGGAGCCTGGCCCAATACAAGTATATTAGGTCACAAAGAGTCAGACACGACTGAGTGCCTTTCATTTTCATAATACTTAAAGGATGTGTCTGTGTTCCAAATACATTTTACATATGGATACTGAAATTTGAGAGATTTGAGAGATACTTCAATGATAGAGCCTAACCATGGCTGCACGTGGAACTTGAAGGGAAAGACAAATCCCAAGTTTCTAGGCTGAGTGTGAATGGCTTCTGTAGCCTCAACGAAACAGCAGGCAAGTCAGCTGCAGAGATTTGGGTGGGAGACTCAGACTGGCTACTTGTCCGCTCTGGAGCTGTTACACTGCTACACAATGACAAGGGTGAGGTAGACGTGTTTTGTTTTGTTTTTAATGTTTATTCTTTCAAGTCATTTTTACCTGTCCTAAAACAGCTGTTTATTGTGCTAGCTACCAAAAGTTTCAAGAAGCTGACCACCAATCTCAAGATTCTCCTCAAAGCATTATGTTCTCCAGCATTTATTGAGTGACTGCTATACGTAAGACCTTGAGGATAAAATGAGGCATGAAAGAGACGATCTCAGTCCTCGGTCTAGGAGGGCTGTGTGTATGGGCTCAGTTGCATCCAACTCTTGATGGCTCCATGGACTGTAGCCCACCAGACTCCTCTGCCTGTGGAATTGTTCAGGCAAGAATGTTGGAGTGGGGTGCTATTTCCTACTCCAGGGGATCTTCCCCACCCTTGAACCCATGAACTGTTGTCTCTTGCATCTCCTGCACGGGCAGGTGGATTCTTTACCACTAACACCACCTGGGAAGCCCCAATCTTGGAGGTAAAACATTTCAAATAAAAGGAATAACATTAGATATCATGCCATCAATCCCCTTCACTATTTTATGTCTCCTGTTTGGAAAAGTGATTTATCTTAGGTTACTATAATTAACAAATATCTAAGCAGCTTTAGTACCTTCTGGATATGGACATTTAAGAGTAAGGCAAGTTTTACTATTCAGCAAAGGCCAGTACAAATTCATTTTCTTAGACATGACTGACTTTCTTAGACATGACTAGGTTGGGCTAGACAAGTGTAGACCTGGGTTTAAATCAGAGTCCTGGCACTTACTGGCTGTATAATTGTACATAAGTGTAACTTCACCAAGCCTCAATTTGTAAAACAGGGGATAATGACCTGGTAAAATCTATTAAGTGAGATAGTACATGAGAGTGGCTTGGCAAAATGTCTGATATTTGACAAGTGTTCAATAAATAGTGACTGATATAAAGCTGGAATTTGTGGGAGAAGGAGAGGGTGGGATGATTTGAGAGATATAGCATGGAAACATACATTCCTATATGTGAAATAGATGACCAGTCCAAGTTTGATGCCTGAAAAGGGGCACTCAAAGCTGGTGCACTGGGACAACCCAGAGGGATGGGGTGGGGAGGGAGGTGGGAGCGGGGTTGGGATGGCGGGACATACGTACACCCATGGCTGATTCATGTCAATGTATGGCAAAAACCACCACAATATTGTAAAGTCATTGGCCTCCAATTAAAATAAATAGTGACTTATCAGTCAGTCTTGATTTACTCAATGTTGTCAGCTGGTCAGGTGGATAAATAATGGTTATTGCTTGTCTTCCCATGTTCTCCATCACTCAATTCTGATCAAAGCCAGGTTGGCTGGGCAGAAGCAGCTCTGCTCCTCCTTGCTTTGAATTTTCTTTTTTTTTTTTTTTTCCTGGAAAAGATGCATTATATATTCTTTACTTGTTGAGAGTATGTCTTGGCCTATGGCCAGTTTCTCCCCCAAGTCACATGGGAGCTGAGGTATGAAGTAGAAAGCAGAACTTGAGTTAAGATCTATTACCATCCTTTGCTGCTGGTTTTTGTCACTAGTGATTAATAGTGATAAATTCAGGCAGCGCAAGACCACAGTTAGATATACTTCTAGCATAGGGAAATGACGCAGTAAAAAATGGACTATTAAGTATCCTCAGATGATTTTTACATATTTTCACCATGTTCCCCATACAGCATCAGTCATACTATGGGAAACCCAAGTGTGGGCCATCTGGCCGTTTCCTAGCCTTCCAGCTGGCTCTGGTCACTTGCACAGTTGGAAACCAAAAATGTCCGCATGCTCCCAGTGGGACTGTGTTCTCACGGCCACCTCTGGTCCAATTTCTTGTTTATGCTGAAATGTGAGTCTCCTCCTAGCCCTGCCTCCCAACTACTGTTTCGTTCCCTCCCCTGGCATGGACTCAAACAAGGAAATCAGTCCCTTTAGAATTTAATTTGTCAAGGCAACTGCTGACCCAACAGTTGGGTGTGGAGTGAAGGTGCGGAGTCCTTTCTTTTCAGAAAGTAGAAGTGATTAGGCTGCACCAGACCTGGCTTCACAGGGTCGGACTAACGAGCCCCCACAGGCACCTGTGCTCAGAGGGGCCTGAGCTCCGGGTTTCATGCTTCGTGCTCACTGTCTTGAAATCCTTAAGAATTTTATCTCTGAATTTGTGCTTTTGTAAGTGAAGTCTGACGGGTCAACAGAGTATGCATCTGGGACTCACACTCAGCCCTCTTGTCAACACCCCACCTTCAAGGGGCAGGTTGTCTTGAAGCGGGGCTGTTGCGCGCCCGCCCCCCCTTGAACTGTCTCCCACCTTTGCCTGGTGCTCCAAGCCCGCTTTCCCACCTCAACCTGTGACCTCCCCAGAGCAGCTTGCCTGTCCAGGGCAGGTTGGGATGGCCGGCCCGTGGGAACGGGACCAGTCTGGTCTGACTTCCCCACCGTGGCTTGGGCAGGACATTTAGCCTGCGGGCTGGTGGCAGAGGGAGCTTGCAGATGGTGGGTGGCATGCGCATGCCCAGAGCCAAATCCCAGGTGCCTACATGATCTGCCCTTGTGGAGTCCTTATTAAATAAATTAAAACCAGCATGACAGAGAGAAACACTGCAGTTGAAAGAAAAAAGCTTTATATTTTAGTGCTCTAATGGCACCTTTTGCTACATGTTGAACATTTTCATTTTGCAACGGGTTCCACAAATTATAAAGTCTGTGCCCAGCCCCAAACCCCAAGTTGTCCTCACTCTACTATGTGGAATTATTTTAACACTCTTTGTTTCCTTTTTCCACCTTCCAAATCGAGTTCCCGGAACCTAATTTTGCATGGCCAAATGACCTAGAAAATGTTTTATGAAACAAAAAAAATTTCCCTCTGAGAGAAATTCTACCACCAGTTTTCTAAGTAGCAGGATTTCACCCCCCTTGCCCCAAATGTGTATGTATAAATCACCAATTACTTCTCATCAGTATTTACCAAGTCATGTTCCATGGAACATTAGTACCACAAAAAAGCCCTCTAAAGAGCAAGGGAGAGAAAGAAAACATTCCAGGGACAATAAGTTTAGAAAACACCAAAGACTTTGCTTCTCTTTCCCCCAACTCTTTTTTTTCCTTTTCTTTTCTTTTTTTGGTAGAGTTCTTTGTCACATTAGCTTATTAAAGAACCATTTGATTTTATTTAAAATAGCATTTCCTGGTTTGTCAATGGAACTCATTTCTTGGGGAAGAGCTACTAACTGCCTAATTGGCAAGAATTTCCTTAGAGCAGGCAAATTTTTTCTTAAAAGGGCCATTAGTAAATATTTCAAGCTTTGAGGGCCATTTAGTCTCTGCGCAATCATTTACCTCTGCAACCACAGACAATATATAACTGAATGAGCATGGCTGTGTGCCAATAAAACTTTATTTGTGGACACTGAGATTTGAACTTCCTATCATTTTCACAAGTTACAAAGTATTCTTTTGACTTTTTTCCACCATTTAAAAATGTAAAAACCATTCTTAGCTCAAGGGCCAAACAAAAACGGGAGGTGTGGGTGGTTCTTGGTCAGTGGGCAGTAGTTTGCCAATTCTTGACATAGAAGAAGACCAAGAAAAAAAGTTACTTGTGAACACAAGTTGGGTACAGTTTCTCTACCTTAACAGTTATAGATTCTGAATTTTTTTTCTAATTGAGCATTTTATATTTGGGCTTTTTTTTTTTAATGTTATTGCCAGTTGTGGTTCAGATGGTTCCAGTTCCAAATACCGTCAGCTCCTGGTAAATACTTAATTACCTCCTGTCTGCTACTGTTTCTCAACACACACCCTCTGGTCCAAGCTGGTTAGCCATCTGAAACACTTGCCTTCTGCCTCTTAAATTCACTCTTCATTCTGCATTCTGGAGTCACTCTCATCTTGTCAAAGATGGTGTCCAGATGCAGCAGAAGTCATGTTCCTTGAACTCCTCCCATTTGCACATTTTAAGATATGTATATTTCCCTAGAGCCCAACACCAGAGCCAAGGAACTGAACCACAAAGCAGACACCCACATGCTTTACAGAGTAACTCACTCATTCCTAGTCTTCTCATAATTACACCCACAGACACATGTTCTTGACTTCATGACATGTCCCATTCTCCCTTAGAGATACATGGGCATATCTATTTTTGAAATAAGGGGGAATTAACATTATTTTCTGAGAGGTTCATAATTAAGATTATCCCCTAAGATCACTGAAGGTAACCTTGGAGCTGCAAAAACTCAGTTTGAAATCACATTGCATGACATACAATTTAGAACATACAAATGTTCTAAATACATTTATGTTTTGTCTCCCTTTTTAAATTCCTTTACAGTGGGTATGTGATGGGAATAGAATCAAAGAAGAAATTATAGAGCAGCATATGTGGGCAATGATGAAAAGGAAAGATGCATGTGATTACTTCAGTGTTCATGTGACCACTTGTCTCTATTTTAGAAACAATCAGAAACTGAAGGACAAAAAGTCGCCTGTGAGTTTGAGAAACTCTATCAATTCCTGGAGGACAAGGGGCAAAGCCTTCTGTCCCAACTGAGGGAGATCAACAAAGCCATTTTAAGAAACAAACATGAAAATATGAACAACGTCTTAAAAGAGAAGTCACTCCTCAACTACCACAGTCAATAAAGTCTTAAGGGTGGGATGTATTGGAGGACTGAGAATAGGATGGTGAAGCAGGTGGGTGGCTAGCTCGTGACACATCCTTGGGAAGCTCCAACCATGTGGTTTGGAAGATATATGAGCCATCAAAGCAATACTCCAGGAGGAAAACCACTAGTATCGTTCATGGCTAAAAGCTCCCTAAAAACTCAGGCCTCACTCTAAGGAAGGGGCAGTTGATTATCTGACTCCCTGATTATCTTTGACATGACACTCTTAGGATCATTACCCCTGCAGCAGTCACAGCCAGTAGCTGGGCATCAGGCGGCCAGTCTGTCCCCTTGGCCATGCCACAGCCTTGCTGTGTGAGCTTGAATTTGCTTCTCCAAGTTCTACTTCTGCCACAATCATTACCAGATGCTTACAAGCATGTCAAGGCTTTAGAGTCCAGTGGCTGAGAACAAGGGCCCTGAAGCCAGACCACATTCGAATCCTGTCTTTCACCTACAAGCTGGGAGACCTGCTTCACATTCCTTAACACCTGTCTCTGTGCTGAGTTTCCTCTTCTTGACAAATGTTACTTAGTGAATGTCAGTCATTATTGGGAAGTTTAAGAAATGTCCTGAACCCCTCTTAGCCCTGCCTCAGGGATGGAGAGGGAGCCAGGTCTAGCCCAGATGGCAGTGAAGATCTAGGGATTTGGGGAATGATAGCTGAGAACCCTCATCTGATGCAATGAGACACTGACAGTAAGGAGAAGACAATGTGCTCCTTTGAGGGCTGATGATGCTCTTCGTGTGTGGTACTATGTACACGTGACAACTGCATGAAGGCTATTATTCTGATTCTTATTAGCTCCATTTTGCAGATGAGTAAACTAAGACTTGGGCTTCCCAGGTGGCGCTAGTGGTAAAGAATCCTCCTGCCAATGAGATGCAAGAGATGCAGGTTCAATCCCTGGGTCAGGAAGATCCCTGGAGTAGGAAATGGCACCCCACTCCAGTACTCTTGCCTGGAAAATTCCATAGACAGAGGATCCTGGTGGGCTACAGTCCATGGGGTCACAAAGAGTCAGACACGACAGACGACTGAATAAACTAGAGATAGGGCAAGTTGATCAACATCCCAGGCCTAGTAAGGGACAGAGCAAACATTCCAAGTCAGGTTCCTTGGCTCTAAAGTGCATAAACACTGCGCAAGCTAAGGATCAAAATGCCAGGAGATAGGAAGTTCTTGCTCGATGAGTACAGAAATGTTTGGGTGATGAAAATGTTCTGGAAATAGTGGTGGTGGTTACACAACATTGTGAAGGTAGTGAAGGCCACTGAATTACACACTTAAAAATGCTTACAATGATAAAATTATCAGTTATGTAGATTTTGCACACACATGCATGAAAACTGCCAGGAGAGAGGTTTGAAGGGCCTTGCAAACTCCCTGAGATCAAAGACAGTTATGGAAATCAGGGACCAACCTAGGAGTCAGTGATTGAGAAAAGCAAAAACTAGAATGTACTGTTGTCTCTCCCTTGCAAAGAAGATAGTTTATAAAACTCTGGAGCAATACCAAACTTGAGTTTATTCCTTGAATATATGTAGGCACCTTTGGAAGCCTACAAACTCAAACACACCACTTTAATGAGCCATTTCTAGGGCTTCACAGAGAAACTGTATCGTAAAAGCCAGAGAACCACCAAGGGGGAGAAACCCCAACTTTTAAATGAATAAAAACTGAATCAATATAATAATGGCCGTGTCTGCTGGACAATATTTCTTTCTTATATGATTAAGACTTAGAATACAAAATGTTCTTGCCAAATAATGAATGAATTTAAATAAATGTGTGAAAGAGCCAGGAAAATAGAACAGATGACACCTCTGTAAATCCCGCAAGAGAGATTTACAATAAGCAGGTTATTTCCAGTCATAAAACAGCCTATAAAACAAAAGCACAGGATGAATGCTGGTCCGCTTTGTTAAGGAAGCTGTGGATTATCTAGGAAGTCAGAAGCCTCATGCAGGGCTGACTTGATCTGGCATCTGGGGATTACCTGAGTCCTCTTTGTTTTCTTTACAGAATAGCAGGCATGTCTTAAACAGGCATGTAAGGCAGGTGGGCCAAAGAGGAAAAACAGTGGTATCATCAAATGTCTTGCTGTTGCTTCTTTATCTAGAAAACAAAATGGTCTGAAGATGAACAATTACCCTGGCAGGCTCTGACACAACAACACCACTCCCAGCCCTGCCCATTTCCTTTCTCTACAAGGCATTTGGGTGGATCCCATAGAACCTGGGAATGGCCACTTTTTTCTATTGGGTTCAGTTCAGTTCAGTTCAGTCACTCAGTCGTGTCTGACTCTGCGACCCCATGAATCGCAGCACACCGGGCCTCCCTGTCCATCACCAACTCCCGGAGTTCACCCAGACTCATGCCCATCAAGTCAGTGATGACATCCAGCCATCTCATCCTCTGTCGTACCCTTCTCCTCCTGCCCCAATCCCTCCCAGCATCAGAGTCTTTCCAATGAATCAACTCTTCACATGAGGTGGCCAAAGTACTGGAGTTTCAGCTTCAGCATCATTCCTTCCAAAGAAATCCCAGGGCTGATCTCCTTCAGAATGGACTGGTTGGATCTCCTTGCAGTCCAAGGGACTCTCAGCAGTCTTCTCCAACACCACAGTTCAAAAGCATCAATTCTTCGACACTCAGTCTTCTTCACAGTCCAACTCTCATATCCATACATGACTACGGGAAAAACCGTAGCCTTGACTAGACGGACCTTAGTTGGCAAAGTAATGTCTCTGCTTTTGAATATGCTATCTAGGTTGGTCATAACTTTTCTTCCAAGGAGTAAGCAGCTGTTAATTTCATGGCTGCAGTCACCATCTGCAGTGATTTTGGAGCCCCAAAAAATAAAGTCTGACACTGTTTCCACTGTTTCCCCATCTATTTCCCATGAAGTGATGGGACCAGATGCCATGATCTTCGTTTTCTGAATGTTGAGCTTTAAGCCAACTTTTTCACTCTCCTCTTTCACTTTCATCAAGAGGCTCTTTAGTTTCTCTTCACTTTCTGCCATAAGGGTGGTATCATCTGCATATCTGAGGTTATTGATATTTCTCCCAGCAACTTGATTCCAGCTTGTGTTTCTTCCAGTCCAGCGTTTCTCATGATGTAGTCTGCACAGAAGTTAAATAAGCAGAGTGACAATATATAGCCTTGACGTACTCCTTTTCCTATTTGAAACCAGTCTGTTGTTCCATGTCCCGTTCTAACTGTTGCTTCCTGACCTGCATACAGATTTCTCAAGAGGCAGGTCAGGTGGTCTGGTATTCCCATCTCTTGAAGAATTGTCCACAGTTTATTGTGATCCACAGAGTCAAAGGCTTTGGCATAGTCAATAAAGCAGAAATAGATGTTTTTCTGGAACTCTCTTGCTTTTTCCATGATCCAGCGGATGCTGGCAATTTGATCTCTGGTTCCTCTGCCTTTTCTAAAACCAGCTTGAACATTAGGAAGTGAGTGGCTCCAATTGAATACGTTGGTCATTAGCAGTTGCTGGAGGCCTGGGAGTTGATAAGAAAGTGGTTCCCTGAATTCCTTGTAGACTTGGGCCCACATAGCAGAGAACTCTGGCCACTTTCTCCTTACCGGCCTCTTCCCTGGTGATGCAGAGCACACGGGAAGGCAAGGTCTTGGAGAAGACTCTGTCTGCACAGAAGAGGAAGGTCCTGATAGGGGCTGGTTATTCATGGCAGCACCGCCCTTGCACCTGGTCCTGGGAAAAGTCCCCTCTCTGGCCCTCCCTCGGGGCCAAAGTAATATTTTCACAAACACACACCCAAGCCCCAGGCCCCTCTTCTAGACAACAGTCCCAGAATTTCCTGCCCGAATAGCCCTGAGCTTACTTCCAGGGCCTGCATTGTCCTCTTTTCTGGGTAACACTCCCAAAACCCAAGGGTGGTCAAGTGTGACGTATGCATGCAGCCCAGACATGCAGCCGGGGGTGTCCACACACGTGTGCACAGGCCCCTCATAGTTCAGAGCAGAGCCGTGACAGCAAGAGAAGGGGGTGGCAGCGGTGGGGGTACGAGGGGCGAGGCAGCCACTCCCTGGACTGCGTGTCCCTTGGCAGAAGTCCAAGAATTCTCATTTGAACTTGACTTTTTAGCTTATTATGAAAGTAAACGTATCAGGGTAGGAAGATCCACTTGTCAGGCAGTTCCCTGGTTTGAGGTATGACTTCCGAAGCTGTAGATCTATGACGTGTGGGCCTCCATTTGTCCCCTCATCCCAGGCCTTGCAAATGTGAGGGGCAGTCTTGTCCCCAGCTTGCATCCCTCTCTTCCAGATGCCCCTTTTGGGAAAGACAGTGTACAGTTTGCCCTTCTCTTGCTTATTCCTGAGAAATAAATCAGTTCATCCTTGCAAAACAAAACCTCTGTTTATTCCTAGAAGTGAAAACTTTAAGGTTAAACCATTAGTCTTCAAGTTAACTAACTGGGCTAGAGAAACGATGCTTTCTCCAGCCGGGGTGAGCTCAGTGACCTCCCACACAAGTTCAAAGGTGATGAGAGGTCCTGCTTCCCCCTGGGCAGTCACTGTTGTTCTAGAAGTGGAGGAGGGAAGCAGGCTTCTCCCTGCAGCTGGAGAGTAGCCCTTCTTTAGTATAGAGGGAAGCACCTACTGGCTAGGAGCTCAAAGCCTTTCCCTTTTTCTGTCCCTAAACAACCTGTCAACTGCCCTGGAGGAGACGGGAATAGCTCATGATAACAAGCCCGGTGAGGCGTCTAAACGGGCACCAGCCAGGAGAGGAGATAATACGTCCGGCAAACCCTGGAGACTGAGACAGGTTTGTCAAAAGTCAGCTTCCTTGAGTGTGCAGAGAGGGCACCAGGCAGGGCCCCTGTTCCCATTCCTGGTCATCCTAACACGTTTCAACACACTTAAAGAGAGCATCTAGGTAGGGTTATTGACATTCACGCGAAGAGGGAGGAATCAAGCCTGGGAGAAGGGAACAGTGAGGGGGGTAGCTGTGAGTAGTGGGTCTGGGCAAGCTGTTAGGCCAAGCTTGACCAGCGGCCTCAAGATGTCAGTAAAGCTTAAGCCTAAAGAACACCAGGTCCTGAGCACACAGCCTAGTGCTGGGAGAGGGGCCAATAAGCAGGGAAGGGGCATTTACCCAACCTGAAGCTCGAGCTCCTCCTTAAACTCTATGCCTTTGGCACCTCGTTTACCTCACCCTGTCCAGGCCCAGCAGGTGTTTCCGGGGCCTGTGCTGACTACATACTCACCAGCAACTGGGTCACATCTGGGTCTTCCAAGTTTTCTCTGTCCTGAGAGAGGAAGAGTAAGGCCTTCCACAGATATGCCATCTTCTAATGGCTAGTGGGCTTGCCCAAGCCTGGGGCAGGCAGGCTCCCCTTTCTTAGCAGAGATGTAGGGAGGCATTCCCCAAGCCATAGCTTCTCTGGGTTCCAGGTGGCTTCCCCAGAAGCTCTCCTCTTCCCTGCCTTCAGCATCCTGCCCAGAACTCCCTCTGGTCTCCCCTGGCAATGTGACCCTGGACCCAGAAACTGCCAACCATTACCTCCAAACAGTAGGTAACATGAACAGAATAAACATGGGCGAAATTAGCCTTCAGCTAACCCAGAGAGACTCTCCTTTCTCCGTGCCCTGGGCACTGTGGGATTTCATCAGGCAGGCACCACGGGCATGTGCAGGTGGCCTTTGTGGCTACCGGGGCCTTGGTGTGGTCAAAGAATCTGGGAAAAAGAAAAAGGGGCTTAAACCAAAACCTGAAAAAGACATCTGGGCTGTAAGGATCTACCAAAGTCACTATCAGTCTTTCACCCACCTCTGCAGTGACATCTTAAAAGACCCAAGAAGGTTCTAGTGTCTTTGGACTATGAAAGTGGTCACTTGTCATTCTACAACATGGAGATTTGACTTCCATTTTGCCTTCTCAGCATGTTTACTGAAAAAATCTTTTTTTCTGGTTGCCCTCAAAAGAGGCCAGTACAACCCTTCGTCCCTGTTAGGAAGCCCTTTCTGAGCATGTGTCTTTCCAAGAAATTCAGGATGTGGGACAGAAACAGTTGGGAGCTGCTCCTCTAGCCGTCTTTGCTGATAGCAGCAGAGCATGGGACTTCAGCTGCTCAGTTTGTGTGGTCGACTACATAGTAGAAATAAAATAACAGGATAGCCTGAACCATGCACTTTATCCTATTTTAGTGTGGTAGTCAGATTTTCAGAGCTCACACTTTTCTTCCACTTCTGTCTTTATCAAGTGCCTTTAAAACTCCACTTCAGAGTCTCAAAGAAAACCCAGCTCACCTGCTCTAAAGACTCTCCTCCACACAGTAGTGAGGAGAACAGGTGAAGATAATTGTGTAGCCACAGAAAAGCCTTTACAACAAGGGCATTATCAATAATCATATTTAATACATACATGTTATTTCCATAGTAACAAGTAATGGGAGGACAAAACTTATAACTCTAAATGTTCTGGATACTGTCTAAAATATATTTCAAATAGACTGTGCAGTGTGAGTGTACACCTCACAATAAAGGTTTTTCTTTCTCTCATATGTGCAGCTGATGTGTTCAGTGTGGCTTTTTTAAGGACTGGCAAAATTAGAGGCACTACTTCTCCCTCTGGTCCAGATGGTGCTTCCATTTCCATTTATAGCAATAAGGAAATTATAGAGCCTTAAAGACAAAGACTGGCCAAAATAATCTTACTTTGCCTTCATTCCCTATTAAATGCAGTCCCAAGCAATATCCACATTGTTCCCTATCTTCTGCCTGATGGTGGGATTCTTGCATTATCTGAATGATCTTTGACCCCCATACTGGGTAGTTCACTGGGACTCGGGGTGGAAGACAGAGGGACTGGCCCATATCTGTCGTGGGGCTCCTGTCAATGAGGGAAGATGGTCTGCCTCTTGTTTATCACATTCCTCAGTGCAGAAATGGTCCTCCCACAGCACTATCCTGTCAAAATGCTCACACCCTGTTGGGACCTGAGAGGATGTGAGTCCTATTCTAACATATAAAGCATGTGTGATTTCTAAACAGAGAGTTACTTTAACAGGAAATGTGTGGACTTTGTTCTCTTTATGGCAACTATCGGCCTATTTTCTGGGAAGGGTGTTCAGATCTTGGAGTTCCATTGCTTAATCCCAATAGATAAAGCACCACAATGCCAAATGTCAGAAGACTCTGAAGTCTGATCAGACTAATGGGTTCAAATCCTGACTCTGACGCTTCAGAACTGTGAGATTTGGGGTACATCCCTCAGCCTCTAGGTGGCTCAGTGGTAAAGAATCCACCTGCCAATGCAGGAGATTCAGGAGACACGGGTTCGATTCCTGGGTCGGAAAGATCCCCCTGGAGTAGGAAATGGCAACCCACTCCAGTATTCTTGCCTGGAAAATTCCATGGACAGGGGAGCCTGGCAGGTTACAGTCAATGGGATGGCAAAAAGTCAGACATAACTGAGCACACACGCATACTCAACCTCTCTGTGCCTCAGCTTTATGGGACTAATGATAGTCTTGCCCCAGAAGGCTGGCAGAAGGCTTACATGAGTTACTACTCATGGAATACTAAGCACTTAGTAAGTAAAAGAGTCAGTAAAATAAATATGTAGTTATAAGTTGATTCATTTTATATGCCTACAATGATGAACATAAAATCATTTCTTGGTTGTATTAGGAGGTCTCAGGTCCCACAAGGGTCTTGCATGAAAGAAGCTCAAAGATTGATATTGAGCTGAGGCTCCACCTGAAGTAGACCCTTATCTTACAAAAATTTATACAAAAATCACACTGAAATAAGCCCAGTACAAAATAAATTTCCCCCTTGGGTTAGCCCTGTCCAAGGATAGTCCGAACCATGCACTTTTTCCTATTTTAGTGTGGTAGTCAGATTTTCAGAGCTCATACTTCCACTTCTGTCTTTATCAAGTGCCTTTTAAACTCCACTTCAATCTCTCAAATGAAACCCAACTCACCTTCTCTAAAGACTCTCCTCCACGCAGTAGTGAGGAGAACGGGTGAAGCTAACTGTGTAGCCACAGAAAGCTTTTATAATAAGGGCATTATCAATAATCATATTTAATACATACATGTTATTTTCATAGTAAGAAGTAACAGGAGGGCAAAAATTATGACTCTAAAGGTTCTGGATACTGTCTAAAATATATTCCAGATAGACTGTGCAGTGTGAGTGTACCCCTCATAAGAAAGGTTTTTCTTTCTCATTTTCAATGTATGTGCAGTTGATATGTTCCATGTGGCTTTTTTAAGGACTGGCAAAATTAGAGGCACTACTTCTCCTTCTTGTCCAGAGAGCAATTCTATTACAAACAGAATTACTTTAACCAAAAGAATTTAAATTAATTACATATATATTTTTAATTTTTTATTGGCATATAATTGCTTTAAAATGTTGTGTTGGTTTCTGCTGTTCAACAGTATGAATCAGCTATAAGTACACATATATCCTCTCCTTTCTAGAGCCTCCCTCCCACCCATCCCCATGCCACCCCTCTAGGTCATCACAGAGCACTGCCTTAAGTTTCCTGTGTTATACAGCAACTTCCTACTAGCTATCTGTTTTACACTTGGTAGCGTATGTATTGGAGAAGGCAATGGCACCTCATTCCAGTACTCATGCCTGGAAAATCCCATGGACGGAGGAGCCCGGTGGGCTGCCGTCCACGGGGTCGCTAAGAGTCGGACACGACTGAGCATCTTCACTTTCACTTTTCACTTTCATGCAGAAAGTGCCTGGAGAATCTCAGGGACGGCGGAGCCTGGTGGGCTGCCATCTCTGGGGTTGCACAAAGTCGGGCACGACTGAAGCGCCTTAGCACCAGTGTACGTATGTCAATGCTACTCTCCCAATTCATCCCACCCTCCCCTTCCCCACCTGCAGGCACAGTTCTTAAAAATAATTTCTTGAGGTGGAATTCACTCAATTGTTTTTTTTAATCTTTAAACCACCTATTTGAGAGACTAGCCAGAAAGATGACCTCAAGCTTTCACCTGCTGCAAAGCTACTCCCAAGTCTCCCCAACACATGCCCTCCAGGCGAGATTTTACCACCTCACTTGGTAAGTGAGAATGACCTTACCCATGCTGTAAATGTACTAATTCATACTGTGCAAATGGTATGTTTACTATGTGGTTATTACCGGGTTGTGAAACTATAATAGGCAGATTTTACAAGACCCTTCCTTGGTGCAGGGACTCGGTGAATCATCACAGAATGTTTCTAAAGTAGGTAGAGCCAAAGATTTAAGTAGGAAGGGCTTAAAGATGTCCAACAGCATTGCCTGAAAGCTCAGCTGTGAGCTAGGTCTGCCCTTGTACTATCTTGCGCTAGGAAAGAGTAAGAGGCATCCAGAGGTTCTGGCAGGCTGAGTTTTAGGGAGCTGAGATTTGCTCCTACATGGGACAAGATGTATTTTCTGGACCAGCTTCCCTGGAGTAGGAAACGAGATGGCCCCCAGAGAACACACAGCTAAGAGGCAGGCACAGGGAACTGGGAGGATCAGAAGCCAAACCAGATGCCCACAAAGTTATGCTAGGACTTTAAGAGTTATTGTGAAATTATCTCAAGAGTAGGGAAACAGGTCTGTGTACAGATCTTTGATCTTTTCACAGAATTCTTCAGAATAAGAAACCAGATGTAGGTGGCGTAACTGTTTTTACATGGTACTGTCAGGCACTGTTTTCTTTATATAGTCCCTAGGTTTTTCATAAAATAAGTTATTTTTATTTACCTGTGACTGCGCTGTGTGTTTGTTGCTGCACAGTACCTCTCTCTAGGTGCAGCCATCAGGGGTACTCTCTAGTTATGGTGTGCATGCTTCTCATTGCTGTGGCGTCTTGTCGCGAGGGCACTTAGGCGCATGGGCTTCGGTATCGCAGCTCAAGGGCTCTAGAGCGTGAGATCGGTAGTTGTGGCACACAGGCTTAGTTGATCCACAGCATGTGGGATCTTCCTGACCAGGGATTGAACCAGTGTCCCCTGCAGTGCAAGTTGCATTCTTAACCACTGGACCACCAAGGGAAAGTGAAAATGTTAGTCACTCAGTCATGTCCAGCTCTTTGCAATCCCCAGGACTGTATCCCTGGTGGGGACAGGGGAGCCTCTGTCCATAGAATTCTCCAGGCAAGAATACTGGAGTGGGTAACCATTCCCTCTTCCAGAGGATCTTCCTGACCCAGGGATAGAACCTGGGTCTCCGACATTGCAGGCAGATTCTTTACATCTGAGGCACCAGGGAAGCCCCACCAGACCACAAAGGAAGTCCTATAAGCTAACTTTTGTTCACATTAACTCTTTTAACTCTATTAAGGGTGTTTTGCCAGGTGGAACTAGTGGTAATCAACCCTTCTGCCAATGCAGGAGATATAAGAAATGCAGGTTCAGGCAGATCCCCTGGAAGAGGGCATGGCAATCCACTGCAGTATTCTTGCCTGGAAAGTCTCATGGACAGAGGAGTCTGGTGGGCTACAGTCCTTGGGGCTGCAAAGAGTTAGACATGACTGAAGCGACTTAGCACGCACATTCATGTTTTCACTGGAGTGAATGGGGGTATGTTTTACCCCTAGGTCCCTGAACAGTGGGGAAATGAAGCAAAGTCACTCAGACATGTCCGGGAAGTCACCAGGGAACAGTGAGGAAGAAGGAATAAAAAATGAGAGAAGTTAAAATACAAAAACTCAGGAAAGAAAACTGGCTATCATGTCAGCTAAGCATCTCCCTCAGCTCCCCACTTGGCTCAGATCTCTGAACCAGGTACCCACTTCCCCACTCTCAGAAAACAGCCTTCCCTCAGCTTCCCATGACCCTCTCTTCTTCAAAATCCATCACACAGCCAAGACCTTTCTAGCTGTGCCCTGTTCCATCTCCCCAAGTCCTCTAATATCAGTCTTTCTTCTTTCGTATGTCCTCATTCTTTTTTATAGTTGCAGCTTGCCTCTAAATTTATATCTCCTCTTGCTATATGTATTCTAGACCATATATGTGATTTTTACATTGTCCTGTTCATTTTGAGGTTCCTTGAAGATGAATTGTTTCTATCTCCTTTTTAAGTCTCTACCATATTATTTATATTAAGCAATTCTTCAAAAATGTGTGTTTTTAATGCATCACTCTAAAAAAAATCCAAAGAGTAAAGAAGAAAATTCATAATTTCACCCCAAAGAGATGGTATTTTTAACATTTTGGAATATATCCTTCACTGCACTTGGTCTTTGTGTGTATAAAAATTGATGAGAAGGGGATCTCTATTCTATTTTACAACTTTCTCCTTTTATTTTTGTGTCATAGAGATGCACTTCATTCCTCTGAATAGCAATATAATATTCCAATGCATGGGCTTCCCTGGTGGCTCATTGGTAAAGAACACACCTGCCAATTCAGGAGACATGGGTTTAGTCTTTGGGTTGGGAAATTCCCTGGAGAAGAAAATGACAACCCACTGCAAGATTCTTGCCTGGGAAACCCCATGGACAGCGGAGCCTGGCAGGCTATAGTCCATGTGGTCACAAAAGAGTCAGACATGACCTAGGAACTAAATAACATCAATTCCAAGGCATAGATGTTTCTTATTACTGATCCATCATAGATGTTTAGGTTCTTCCAAATGGACTTTTTTAACCTTATAAGAAAGATGTCAAGGATGAGTCTCTTATTACAAGCTTGAATTTTGGGATAAATGATGGTAGCACCAATGAAGATGGAGAATACTAGAGAAGTAGCAGGATAAATAGTTGTTTCTTTTCCCTGATTATTTCTGTTCATGCTGCTGCTAAGTCGCTTCAGTCGTGTCCGACTCTGTGTGACCCCAGAGATAGCAGCCCACCAGGCTCCCCCGTCCCTGGGATTCTCCAGGCAAGAACACCGGAGTGGGTTGCCATTTCCTTCTCCAGTGCATGAAAGTGAAAAGTGAAAGTGAAGTCACTCAGTCGTGTCTGACTCCTAGTGACCCCATGGACTGCAGTGCACCAGGCTCCTCCGTCCATGGGATTTTTCCAGGCAAGAGTACTGGAGTGGGGTTCCGTTGCCTTCTCCGATTTCTGTTCATAATAACCATCAAAATCAAGAACCAGCATCAATACATTATTACTACTGAATATTCATGCATTATTCAAGTTTCACTAATTATACCAATATCATCCTTTATAGAAAAAGAATTCAATCCAGGATCCTGCATAGTATTTAATTGTCATGTGTCTTCAACTTGTTTCAATCTGAAATAGTTCCCCAGTCATTTCTGGTCTTTAAAAGCCGGGAAACTTTTGAAGATATAGGCCAGTTGTTTCCGAGACATTGCTTTTTGAGGGTTTGTTGTTTCCTCATGAGGAAGTTTAGTTTATGCATCTTTGTCAGGAATACCACAGAAGAGCTTCTGTGTGCTTCTCATTAGATTCTATCAAGAGGTGCCTGATATTGCTTTGTCCTATTCCTTGAAGTGATGTTAACCTTGATCAGCTGACTAGACGGCATCTGCCCGCTTTCCCACCACAGTCACACTTTTTTTTCTTTTGTAATTATCAAGTATTTGTTGGGAGGCACTTTGGAATTATGTAAATATTCATTCCTCATTCATCTTTTACCCACTATTACACATTCTTTTGTGTTTTTTGACTGCATTATTATTTTAATTATTTTGGTTGCCAGTGTGATTTTCTAATTCTATCATCATTTCATATTCATTCATTAGCATCCCATGGTTAAAAAAAAAGAAGTCTTTCTCCTCTCTCCATTTATTATTCATTTATTTCAGTATAAGCACATCAACTCTCATTTTATTAAGTGGGGTATAGTCTATAACTTATTATTTACCTTGATGCTCAAATTATCCCAGATTTGGGAAGTGGTGGTTCCTCAATCTGGCTTCTCTGTTCTTTTAACATATTTCTATTATTCTTCTATAATTTCCTAAACTTCTGACACAAAAAGAATTCTAGGCTTATCTTGTACTTTCCTTGACCCAGCCCTGAAATCAGCCATTGCTTTAAAGCATCCTTGTTTCTTTTAGTAGAGAATGATATTTAGAAGTTAAGATCTGGGTACTAATGTATTCAGTGCTATTAGAATGCTGCTCCTCTCTGAATTTCTGAGTATAGAGTTAAGGAGATCTACATAACCATATCTTAGCTTCCATTTTCTGATAGGGTGACATCTGTTCTTAATCATTCTTGATACATTTGGTTGATCAAAGCCCCTGTATGTAACCAGTCATCTGTTGCCATCATACCCCTGCTCAGATGCCCTCATCACATCACCTGGCCCACCTTCACCCCTACACTGGCATAGAGGCCCTTTCACTCAGTTTATATCCTGACAACCCTGCTGAGCCATCATCAACCCTTCATTCATAGATTATGCTTCACTACACTTGGGTCCCTATATCTGCAACAGGCCACTGAAACGTCCACTCCCCACACTCCACTGGTGCATAATTTGTTTTGGCCCAAGCTAATAGACCAAAATTATTCAGAAGGAAGGAAGGAGATAGGGGAAATTTTCTCTTGAATATTTCTCAATTAAAAAATTAATGCAAATATCATTAAAGATAGAGACTGAGGAATTTTTTTTTTTTAAAGAATAGAAATGGAGGAGACATGACAACTAAATGCAGTGTAGAATCCTAAACCAGAAAAAAGGCCATTATTTGGCAAGTGGTAAAATTTGAATGGCCTTCCTGGTGGCTCAGTGGTAAAGAATTTGCCTGCCAATGAAGGAGATGTGGGTTCAGTCCCTGGGTCAGGAAGATTCCATGGAGGAGGACATGGCAACTCACTCCAGTATTCTTTTCTGGAGAATCCCATGGACAGAGGAGCCTGGTAGGCCACAGTCCATGCGGTTGCAAAAGAGTTGGAATAACTTAATGACTAAACAACAACAACAAAAATTTTAATAAAATCTATAAATTCATTAGTAATATTTTATCAGCATTATACTATAACTATGCAAAATGTTAACACTGGGGAATCTAGGTGAAAGGTATATGGGAACCCTCTGTATTATTATTGTACTACCACTGTTTTTCATAGCTATAAAATTATTTTTAAAATAGAAATTTTAAAGTACAGTTGACCCTTGAACAAACTGGGGTGTTAATCCATGTATAACTTAGAGCTGGCCCTCTGTATCCACAGTGGCTCCACATTTGTGGAGTCATACAACCATGGACTGTGTGGTACTGGGGTATTTACTATTGAAAAATATTTGCATGTAACGCAAATGGACTGAGGCAGTTCACACCCATGTTGTTCAATGGTCAAAGGTATTATATTCTTTTTAGAAAAAATTTAAATGATATAGAAGTATTCAAAACAAAAAAAAGAAATAGTACACAAATTTACCCAGAAAATAAGATTTTACACAAATTTTACCAGAAAATTTACACAAATTTACCCAGAAAACAGAAGAGGAGAGAATACTTTTCCCCTCACTATCCTGGTACCAAAATCAGAAAAAGACACCACAATTAAAAAAAAAAAACTATGGACCAATATCCTTATTTCTTCTAAATGTGACAATTCTTAATAAATATTAGCAAATCAAATCCAAAAATTTATAAAAAGCATAATACATCATGACCAAGTAGCATTTATCCCTGGAATGCAAAGTTGGTTTAACTTTTAAAGAAATCAACAATGTAATTCCCCATGTCAGCAGACTTAAAAGAAAAACCATGTAATCATCTCAAAAGATGCAAAAAAAAAAAAAAGGGCAAAAAACATTTGCCAAAATCCAGCATCTTTTTATGATTAAGAACACTGAGATATCTAGAATAGAACTTTCAAACTGATAAAAACATCATATTTAGTGGTAAAAAAAAAAACTGAACATTTTCCCTCTGAAATTGGGAACATGGTAAAATGTCTCTTCTTACTCCTTCTATACAACACTGAACTGGTGCTCATTGCCAGTGCAATAAGGCAAGAAGTAAGAGGCATACATTTTGAAAAAAAATAAAAATACTATCACCTACATAGAAAATCCCAAAGAATTCACAAAACAGCAAAGAGAACAAATAAGTGAGTTTAATAAACTCACAGAATACAAAGTCCATGTACAAAAATCATATCTTAAGATACTAACAATGAATAACTAAAATTGTAGTTTTAAAAGTACCATTTAAGCATAAAAACCATGAAGTTCTTAGGAGTAAGTCTGATAAAACATGCAAGATCTAACACTGCAAACTAAAATATTACTAAGAAAAATTTAAAACCTAAATTAATAGAAATATATACCATGTTCATGAATCAGAAGACTCAATGTTGTTAAAATGTCAGTTCTCCCTAAATTAACCTAAAGGTTCAAAGCAATCTCCATCAAAATTCCAGCAGGCTTATTTAGAAACTTGACAAGCTGATTCAAAGATTTATGTGGAACTTCAAAGGACACAAGACAGCCAGAAAAAGAAAAATAAAGTTGATGGACTCATGTTACCATATTTCGATTTTTTTTGAGTCTGTTGTAATCAAGACAGGGTGATTTTGACATCTGGATAGACATATAGTTCAATGGAATAGAAGAGAGAGTTCAGAAATAGACTCACACATGTAAGTCAACTGATTATGGACAAAGCTGATAGAGTAGTCCAGTGAAGAACTTCTACAAATAGTAATGCTGTAACAACTGGACATACATGTACCAAAAAAATGAACTTTAGCTCTTACCTTTTTTGCCTCTTCATACGGTTCACAGGGTTTTCTCAAGGCAAGAATGCTGAAGTGGTTTTACCATATATAAAAATTAACTCAATAGGCAAATCTGTAGAGACAGAAAATAGATTAGTGGTTGCCTAGAGTTGAGGGGGTGGGAGGGGAAATATGAAGTCACTACCAGAGAGTTTGAGGTTTCTTTTTGGTTTGATGAAAACATTCAAAATTAGATTGTGGGGATGCTTGCACAATTTTAAATATGCTAAAAACCAAACTTGTACACTTTAAGTGGATTAAATGTGTAGCATGTGAATTATATCTAAAGCTGTTTAAAAATCAACTCAAAATGAATCATAGACCTAAATGTAAGAGGTAGAAGTATAAAGTTTCAAAAGAAAATGTGGGAAAAATCTTTGTCACCTTGGGTTAGGAACAGGTTTCTTAAATATGACACAAAAAGGAAAAACTATTAGTACATTCAGTCGTGTCTGACTCCTACTGACCCCATGGACTGCAACCTACCAGGCTCCTCTGCCCATGGGATTTGCCAGGCAAGAGTACTGGAGTGGGGTGCCAATGCCTTCTCCCATTAATACATAAAAAAATAAATTACATTTCATCAAAATGAAAATGCTTTGCTGTTCAAAAAACACTTCAGAAAAATGAAAAGATGAGTCACATACTGTGAGAAAATATTTGCAAAAATACATCCTGATACAGAACTCATATCCAAAATACATTAAGAAATCTTATAGATCAACATTAGAAAGAAAACCCAGTTTTTTAAATGGATGAAAAGCTTGAAGACATGTCACCAGAAATAATACAGATGGCCAATAAGTACATGAAAGGATGTTCAATATTATTAGTCATTAGGGAAATATGAATTAAAACCATAATGAGATAATAACTATCTGCCTTCTAAAATGACTCAGATCCAAAAATCTGCCAATATCTAAAGCTGTTGAAGAGGTGGAGTGGCTGGGGTACCCGTGGTGGGAATGCAAAATGGTATGGCCAGTTTAGAAAACAGTTTGGCAGTTTCTTATAAAAATTAATCACATTTTTAACACATGACCCAACAGACCTCCTAGGTATTTACCCAAGAGAAAACTTACCTCTACACAATGACTTATACAAAAATGTGTACAACAGCTTGACTTATGATTACAAAAAGCAGAAAACAAGCCACATTGGTAAATGAACAAAGTAAGGTACAGAGGAATACTACTCAGCAAAGAAATGGAACAACAGGGCAACAACAGGGATGAATCTCAAAAACACTGTGCTACGTGAAAGAAACCAGGCATGAAAAGCTCCCTGCTCACTATATGACTCCATTTATCAAGATTCTAGAAAAAGCTAAGCGATAAGGACAGAAATCAGATCAGCAGTCACTTGGGGCTGACAGTAAGGTCAGGAGATTTGCTACAAAATGGCAGAAGAGAATCTCAGGGGGCAATGGAAATAGTCTACATAATTAATTATTGTGATGATGCTTACATGACTGTGTACATTTGTTGAAATTCATCTAGCCATACACGTTTAAAAGAGTGATTTTACCATAGTACGTGTATAATTACTATATAATGATATGCTAATTTTACTTCAATCAATCTGACTTTTAAAAAAGCATATTGTAATAAATACCAAAGAATATTGGGGGTGAGGGGAAGCAATGCATTCTCTTTCAAAAAATTCAAATAATCTCAAAGTATACATGATAAAAAAAAGAAAATTCCTTCTCTGCCTTCTTCCATCCCATTTCTTTTGTTTGTGTATATTGGTTGTTTTTTTTTTTAAGATTTTTTTGACAGGGACCATTTTTAAAGTCTTTACTGAATTTGTTACAATATTGTTTTTGTTTCATGTTTTGGTTTTTTGGCTAAGAGGCATGTGGAATCTTCGCTCCCCAACCAGGGATTAAACCCTGCATTGGAAAGCAAAGTCATAACCACTGAACTGCCAGAGAAGTCCCAATAGTTTGTGTATATTTTCCAGATATTTTTATGCATACTCATATTTGAAAAAATACGTAAATGTGATACCATGTTATGCATTGTTTTATAATCTGCTTCACACATGTCACTTTTCATTGCTGTTTACCAGTACATAAAAATCTCTCATCTCCCACCTTAGCACACCTTGCTGACAAGGATACAGCAGGCTTTCCCTAACTGCTGTTGATCATCTCCATAATCATGAGTCAACTTGCCAGAGAGGGTCGGCCTGACCGACAAGAGGAACAGACTTATTCCAGCAGCTGTCAGTGTCCAGAGGACACTATGTTCCTTGGACCTATTACCAAACCAGCCAGGTCAGTTTCTCCTCCTATTTCAAAGCAAATTTCCTCTCATACTTCTTGAATGGCCATGGCACTTGGCCTGTAACAATGCTGCAGGGTGGGGGAAGAAGGGACTCTGGCCTAGAAGAAAATTTTCCTACAAACACAGAACATCATCATTCCTCATGATTTATTTTAATCAACGTGCTTAGAGCTTAAACAACTCAATTGATCCTTGAGAGACTTGTTCGAAGTCAAATAAGCCACTGACAGTGACGGGAAAAAACAGGGTGAGCAGGCCGTGCTGACTGCAGCCAGCAGACTGGCTATGCCAGCACTACTATCCCTACCAAGCCCAGAGGGAAATGCCAGAGGCTCAGGGTTTGCTGTTGGCGGTTGGAAGAGACGGCTGGATTTTGGAAATGCATAGGACAGCTTAGGCAGTGTTTTCTCCACTCACCCTAAGAAAGAGACCTGAGTGCTCTGGACACATAATTGTCTACTTCACAGCCTGAACCTCTCAGACGACTGCCCTTCATTCCCCGAATACCCTTCACCTCCTTGGTAGTCAAGTGCATGGGAACTTCAGACTGTACTGATCACAGAAAGGTCCCACATAAGGAGTTTGCAAACCAGGTTTCTCCAACTCACTGAGCTACCAAGTAGACAGGACAGGGAGCTTATGTATCAATAACCTGGTAGAGGTAGCAGCAACTGTGCTGAGCTTGATTAAAAGGAGTGGTTTGGGGCCACATGACTAGGTCACTTCCAAGGTTTCCTTCCATTCTAAAGTTCTCTAATATGGTCCCAGGCAAGGCAGCAGTGCTGTGCTTAAGAGCATGCATTTCAGCATCAGAGGGGCTTCCCAGGTGGCCTGTGTGCCTATGTGTGCTTAGTTGCTCAGTTGGTCCGACTGTGTGACCCCATGGACTGTAGCCCACCAGGCTCCACTGTCCATGGGGATTCTCCAGGCAAGAATACGGGAGTGGGTTGCCATGCCCTCCTCCAGGGGATCTTCCCACCCCAGGGATCAAACCCAGGTCTTCCGCATTGCGGGTGGATTCTTTACCGACTAAGCCACCAGGGAAGCCCCAAGTGGCATAGTGGTAAAGACTCCGCCAGTCAACGCACGAGACGCAACAGACGCAGGTTCAATCCCTGGGTCAGGAAGATATACTGGAGGAGGAAGTGGCAACCCACTCCAATATTCTTGCCTGGAAAATCTCATGGACAGTGGAGCCTGACGGGCTACAGTCCCTGGGGTCGCAGAGTCGGACCAACTGAGCGGGCACACATGCACACAGGGCATCGGAGAGGCTTGGTTTCAGATCCTGGCTCAGCCCTTTATCAGCTACGTGATGCTGGGCAAGTGACTTGACCTTGCTCAGCCTGTTTCTTCATCTTCACCAGGCTATTGGGAGGCTTCTGTGACACGATGCAGGACTCAGTCCAGCACCTGGCACAGCAAAAATGCTCAGTACTGTGGCTGCTATCTATGTGTAGTTGCTCAGTGGTGTCCGACTCTTTGCAACCAACCCCGTGGACCGTAGCCTGCCAGGCTCCTCTGTCCATGGGGATTCTCCAGGCAAGAATATTGGAGTGGATCACCATGCCCTGTAGCTACCATCATTATTACTATTTTAAAATGTCTCTTTCTGGGGAAAACACCAAGTTTTTCTAAAAACCAGGATCCTTCCTTTTGAAACTGAGTAGAATAAAAGAGGATGTGGCAAGCTGAAGGTTCAGCTGGTTCTTTTTAGTTTTTACTCTAAAAGGTCAGAGGGATAGCCATAAGGAACAATCCTCAGAGGTGATTACTGAAGGAAAGTGAGAGGGGAGGTCAAATGACCACTCAAGGTCACAAAGCTAATTAATTGGCCAATCTGCTCTTAATCTCAGATTTCTCCTGTGTCCCAATCAAGCATCCTATTTGAGCACCACATTGCCTAATTCTAACTGCGCTCTGAGATACCTTGGTATTAGAAGTATCACTCAGAGTCTCTGGGTTGTATTAGTATTAAGCTACCCTGGTGGCTCAGCGGTAAAGAATCCTCCTGCAATGCAGAAGACACATGCAGGAGAGCCAGACTCAATCCCTGGGTCAGGAAGATCCCCTGGAGCAGGAAATGGCAACCCACTTGAGCACTCTCGCCTGGGAAATCCTGGCAGGCTACAGTCCGTGGGGCCACAGAGAGTAGGACACGACTTGGTGGTGACTGAAAAACAGTAACGATAACCATTTAGTCAGCACCTGCGGTTTGCCTGGCGCTGTACTTGAATTCAGTCCTGTTCATTCAGTCCTTAAAACACTCCATGTATAAGCATCACTTCCCTAATTTATGACAGAGAAATTCAGGCACAGAAAGGTTAATCATGTTGCCCGAGGTCCCACAGCCAGGAAGTGGCAGAGTCAGAATTCTGGCAGTGATTTAATTCAGTGGATCCAAGGGAACCAGAATGCAGCAGAGTCCCTGTCAGCTCTAAATCACACCACATGGACCTGAGGAGTCAGGGCGTAAGGCACTCTGAGGCACCCAACATTTGAAGCACAAGATAAGCCCCCTAAAACTCTGCCTCTTTGTGCTCCTGTGTGGTGTTGGGAATGACCCACATCAAAGCAAGAGCTGGAGAGAAAGAACCCGACCCGTGCTTGGCAGCACACTCTCAGCCTGACCTTCTCAAACTAGAGAAGAAAGGTCATTCCATTGGCCTTCCCCACATTCAATGGCAGGAGGCTTTCTTCCTAGAATATTCTCCAAATCTTCTCCAAAGACACAATGTGCTGCTTACAGCATGATTCAGAGGAAGCCAGTAAGTCTGAGAGCTGGGAGCACAGCCTGGCAGGGTAGACTTGTGGGTTTGGACTGAAGGAACAGCAGTGGAGCTCAGGGTTAGCTGGCAGAAAGTTTCATATCTGCCCATGTTCCAGCCTGGTGTCTGTGTGCAAAGAAATGCAGAAGGTACAATCTGAGAAGCATTAATAAATAGTAGTAACTCTCAGCAGCTAAGAGGCTAGCACAGGGGAGCAGTTAAAAGGGTACAGTGTCTGGAATTCAGCACACTTGGATTTTATTGCCTGTGAGGTCTCTTATGAGCTGGGTTGTAATTGGTATGTCATTACCTTCTCTGGGCCTCATGTCCTCACATATAAGGTGGGATCATAACAGCAGTCATTGTGAAAATGCATGTAAAACAGGAAGCCCAATGCCCGGGACATGGAAAGTGCTCAACAGATGCCTGTCCATATTAACTGGGATTCGAAATAAACACTCTCTTTTGAAGAATTGCTCCAAATACTCAGTCAACCTTCTCAGCTAATTTCTGTGGCCTCTGTTTGTGAGTTTGGCAAACAGATTTAGAGTTGTCTCTGAAAATTTCTCCCAATACTGGGAAAGTTACTTTATACTTGCCTTTAAAAGTGATGTGTAGAATTTTGATTTTTCAAAATATTATCATATGAACTCATATATTGCCGCTGGGGATGCAAAATAGTACAGTCACTTTGAAAAGCAGCCTGACAGTCTCTTATAAAATTAACATACACTTACCATATGACCCAGCAATTCCACTCTTAGGTACTTATCCAAGAGAAATGAAAACTTATGTTCACACAAAAACCTGTATGCAAATGTTTATAGCGGCTCTATTCCTAATTGTCAAAAACTGGAAACAACCCACATGTCCTTCAGCTGGTGAATGGGTAAACAAACCAGTATCTCCATCAATGGGATGTTACCTCACAGTAACAAGAACGATTGGTAACATATGCAATAAGCTGGATGAATCCCAAATGCAAAGCAAAAGAAGTGAGGCACAAAAGGCTACATACTGTATGATGCTGTTTCTGTGATATTCTAGAACAGGTAAAATTATAGATATAGAAAATAGATCAGTCGTGGCTTTCAAAGGCTTGAGGTCATGGAGGGTGTTGACTAGAAAGGCATAGCAGAATTTGGGGGGATGGTAGAACAGTCTTATACTTGACTGGATTGTGGTGATAGGTTGCATGACGGTCTGCATTTGTCAAACTGGCAGAAATGTACACTAAAAAGTGAATGTTACTTTATATAAATTATACCTCAATTCTTAAAAAACAAAAGAGAATATTGGCACATGCATAATCTCATTTTATCTGCACAGCTCCATCCCCTAGGGCAGGTTTTCTCCTGTTTGCTCTGGGACAGAGGCTTGTAGAAGCCCTGGAGCTCCAGTAGAATCAGGACCACCCCTTTACTTAGCTGCATTCACTCTGATTGTGGGGAACTCCAGGGAAATAGCCCCTACAGTCACTTCTTTCTCCCATCTTTCCTTTTGCATAAATAGCTAATGTTTTGAGCCATCCATTTAAATAACACCAAGAATTAATCAATTTATTTGTTAATTAAATGTTTGGTGGTGGCTATTTAAATTCCACAAAACTTCAGAGAGACATATTCCTTCCATGGCCCCCAGTTTTGTCACAGGCAGGAGACAAAGGACATCTCTTTGAAGAAACCACGTGCCCTGGGGCATACATGTTCCTCTAATGTAAAAGGAACTTGGAGTTGGTAGGCAAAATGTCTTGCCACAGTCAGCAAGAAGCTGGATCAAAGTTGCAAAATCTATCATATTTGATACTTAGTTGTGATTTCCAAATTGCCTTGAGGAGTACATTTTGATTTTGAAGAGCCTCACAATGAAGACTCTAATTGAAATATTATTTAAAATAAAAGCTGTTGTCCCAGTCTACCTCAAACATCTCCATGAAAGATCTGTAATTTCTGTTTGTTTACTCTTTTTAAATTGGGCTTTGACTATATGGTCAAACATATGAGAAATATTATTCCATTATATTAAATTTTTTCCTACCTAATATGAAAAATATTATTCCATTATCCTAAAATTTCTCCTACCTAATAAACTATTGTATTCATATACCATACCAGTAAGCCAAAGTGATCAATGTAACAACTTCCATGAACAAATACCAACATCTATAAGGAAACTAACTCTATCAAACAAAACATCCTCTGCAAGCCCTTAAGAAAGCTGTGAACAGATGCCTTTGCTTTTCTGACAAAGGAGTCAAATTAGTTCAAGGACTACAAGTAAAGCATAGGCTAAACACAGATTGACCCTTGACATAATCTCCTCCTCTCCATCCTGACCCCTAAGTCCTCAGAATTATTGAAACACATTTTGAGAAGAATTCAGAGCAGGGCATTATTAGCAGGGACTGCCCTGCCAAGCACAACGTGTGGAGCAAAACCCAAACAAATAGCCTCTTTGTTTCCTATCAGCCCCAGGGATTCAGGTCAGGTAGGGAAGCTCTACTTAGCTTTCTGGCAAAGATGAAACCATTTTCATAATTCTTTCTCCAGATACTTCTAAGAATGAATTAACATTTACCAATGGATTCTGTGGTGTTGGAGAAGACTCTTGAGAGTCCCTTGGACTGCAAGGAGATCATACCAGTCCATCCTAAAGGAAATCAGAACTAAATATTCATTGGAAAGACTGATGCTGAAGCTGAAACTCCAGTACTTTGGCCACCTGATGCAAAGAACTGACTCACTGGAAAAGACCCTGATGCTGGGAAAGATGAAGGCAGGAGGAGAAGGGGACGACAGAGGATGAGATGGTTGGATGGCATCACCGACTTGATGGACATGAGTTTGAGTAAGCTCCAGGAGTTGGTGATGGACAGTGAAGCCTGGCGTGCTGCAGTCCATGGGGTTGCAAAGAGTCAGACATGACTGAGCGACTGAACTGATTGACTGATGGACTCTATAAAGTATGATGGCCTTGAAATAAACAATTCTTAGGTTCAGACCTACACTATCTATTGTGTATTTGCCACAGGCCAGCTACCATGCTAGATGCTAGGGATATGATTAAGAGCAAAACAGGCATGATCCCTGACCTCACAGAGTTTATGGTCTAGTGGGGTGATAGTCCATAAACAAGTAAGTAAACATCAAATAAAAACAGATGGTGATTGTCTTAGTCGATTCATGCTGCTCTAACAAAATACCACAGACTGGATGGTTTATAACCACAGATCTCTATTGCTCATGGTTCTGGAGGCTGAAAGTTCAAGGTACTGAACAGTCTACTCTATTCTGCAGAGAGAAAAAAATATAGTAGGAATACTATGGCTCTGTGCTTCCTCTTTTATTACCCCCTAGAGGAGAAGTGACTCATTAGCTTGGAGAACAAGAGAAGAAACTGATTGCCTGTGGCTCACTCCATTCCCACTAATCCAGCTCTGGAGAATCCAGGAGGACTTCCTGGAGGAGGTGATGCCAAAGTCCCAAAGGATGAGAAGAAAAGGTGAATAAGTGGGTTGGGTTTGAGGGAGATACCAGAATGTGGAAATTCCTAGAGGCAAAAGGAAACATGGTCATTTGGGGGAAAGGCAAAAAGTTCTGCACAGTTGGAGTATAGAGGGTAAGAGATTAGGAACTAAGAGATAACGCTGGCAAAAAAAAAGCCAGATCATGAAGAGCATTATGTGCCAAACTATGGAGTGTAAACTTTATCCTGAGGGCACTGAGAGGGATCATTGGCTCAGTCTCTCAATCGTGTCCGACTCTCTGTGACCCATGAACTATAGCCTGCCAGCTCCTCTGTCCATGGGATTTTCCAGGCAAGAATACTAGAGTGGGTTGCCCTTTCCTTCTCCTGTGGATCTTCCCGACCCAGGGATCGAACCTGGGTATCTCACATAGCAGACTGACTCTTGACTGTCTGAGCCACCAGAGAGAGATAGAAAGGTTTAATGAAGAGAGTGAAGATATACCATTCCTAGATCAAACTGGCTGGAGGGCAGAAAACAGAAGAAGGATTGCAATTCTTCCGCGCTCTCTGAAAAGGTGAGAAAAGGAGGCAAGGGTGCTTTGCTGCGCTGCGTCATCTTCCTTTTGGCCCGCCACATCAAATTGTCCTGGGCCCCAGCTCTGAGCTCCTGTCAGAGGGCCCTCTGCATGTGGCTCTTGTCCCAGCTTCAATAACCACTCCTCCCCTCACCCCTTCAAGCCGAGGGGTGGCCACAGAGTCCCCACGGAACTGTGCGATTCCTTGCAGTTTCTTTACACCCTGCCCACATATTTGTGAGCGACTTTGTTATTAATAACCCCTCAAGTGATCCTAATTTGAGTATGCCAGCTGGTTCCTGCTGGTATCTCTGTGGCTACACCCTCCGTCTCCCCTGCAAATAAAGAGAAAGCAAGCATAAGCGGCGTGGAAAAGGAGGAGCCCTCCTCCTCGAGATGATGGCTTGAGAAGTCTGCTGCTTAGGAAAGATAACTGACTTACTGAGATAGTGGTTGTCTTTTAATAGCCCTACTGTTTGGGTGAGAATGATGCTGCTCACTTAAAAAGGAAAGAAAAAGAAAAATCTCCGGAAACCTCACCTCCCAGAGGCAAATGCTACTAACATTTTTGCTCAATATTCTGCTACATATTTCTCTGTACATACATACTCAAACAGATACATGCAACTTTATATAAATGAATTTTACTCCAAGTGCTGAGCCAAACCTACATTTTCTCACTCATAAGCCTCAGGTTTTGAGTTGCCTGTGGGTGATTCCAAGTAGACCTGTTGAGAAACAAACTGAATATAATCATCTAGAGTTCAAGTCTGGGGCTGCCATCAGAGAGAAGAAAGACAACCATGAAAGCCTCTGGAGGCAGAGGATCCTGTCAGGCAGAGAGTAGGAGGGGAAGAGGTGGGGGCCACCACAGAGCCACTGGACCTCAAACACTGACAGGGCAGGAAGAACCACAGGACACAGAGAAGGAGCAGCTAAGGAGGCAAGAGGAAGCCGGAGAGTTCTTGGCCTTTGAGAAATAGGGGCGGTCCACAGTGAAGAAGGCTACTGTCAGCTCAAAGGATTTACCAATAAAGGTGGCTGGTAGCCTGGAAAAGAGTGCTTTTAGGTGGGAATTCCCTGGCAGCAAGTACCATGGCTAGGACTTGGTAATTTCACGGCCAGGGCCCAGGTTCGATCCCCAGTTGGGGAAGTAAGATCCATCAAGGAGCACAGTGTGGCAAAAAAAAAGAGAGAAAGAGAAAGAGTGACTTTAGTCATGTGGTAGAGTGGAAGCCAGACTGAAAAGAGCTGAGGAGAAAATGAAGGTGATCTACTCCCCAATTTGCTGTCCCCTTCCCCCCTCATCAGAGCTTTTCCAGACCCTGTTGAGTTTGAAACTCTGTAAATCCACCTGAGCATACTGTTACAGTTCAGATCTGATTTGGTAGGTCTGGAGTGGGCTCTGTATTTCTAACAAGCTCCCTGGTAATGTGGATAGCACTGAACCAAACTTGAAGTAGCAAGGAGTTAGATTGAGCTGCTGAGTCAGCGTCAAGGCCCAGTCTTAATGTGTGCCTTACCAAAGACACTCACATGTACAGAGATAAAAAAAAATTCTTAGGGTCTTACATTATTATCCACATCAGAAAAATACTAAAAAGGAAAAAAGAGGAAATTTCTGCACTCCCATGTCTGGTTCTTTCCTGTATGTGTGCCATCCTCATGAAAGTCCCTCCATTTCAGTCACTTAAAACTTACTAGGATTTTTTAGTTATTATTTCTATTTTAATTGCATTAGGCTCCAGAACATGCTAAAATCGCAGTCCTTTTGAAATTTGTTACTATTTGCTCACAGCTCAAAACATGATGAATTTTTGTAAATGTTCCCTGAGTGCTTGAAAAGAACATATTCTGTAATTGGGTTCAAGACTTTATGTCTATTAGGTCAAACTTAATAACTGGGTTTGACAAGTCTTTATAATCTATCAATTACTAAAATGAAATCTGTTAAAATCACCATTCTCTCTCGACCTGGAAAGCCTTTCCTCCTCACCTCTCCAACTTGCCCAATCTTCCATCCAACAACTGGGGATTCATGGTGACCAAAATCTGACCAGGTCTCTGCAGAACCAATCCTTCCCCTCCTGGAGCTGACAGTCTAAGAAGGTTTATCTGGTCAACAATACCTCGGTTGTTGTTGTTCTGTCACTCAGTCGTGTTCGACTCTTTGCAACCCCATGGACTACATGCCAGGCTTCCCTGTCTTCACTGTCTTCTGGACTTTGCTCAAATTCATATTCATTGAGTCAATGATGCCATTCAACCATTTCATCCTCTGTTGTCCACTTCTCCTCCTGCCTTCAGTCTTTCCCAGCATCAAGATCTTTTCCAATGAGTCAACTCTTCGCATCAGGTGGCCAAAGTATTGGAGCTTCAGCTTCAGCGTCTGTCCTTCCAATGAATATTCAGGGTTCATTTTCTTTAAAACTGACTGGTTTGATCTCTTTGCTATCCAAAGGACTCTCAAGAGTCTTCTCCAGCACGACAGTTTCAAAGCATCAGTTCTTCAGCACTCAGCCTTCTTTAGGGTCCAACTCTCACATCTGTACAAGACTACTAGGAAAACCATAGCTTTGACTATACCGACTTTTACAAAGTGATGTCTCTGCTTTTTAATACACTGTCTAGATTTTTCATCTCTTTTTTTCCAAGGAGCAAGCATCTTTAAATTTCATGGCTGCAGTCACTGTCTGCAGTGATTTTGGAGCCCAAGAAAATAAACTCTGTCACTGTTTCCTTTTTTTCCCCATCTATTTGCCATGAAGTGATAGGACCAGATGCCATGATCTTAGTTTTCTGAATGTTGAGTTTTAGCCAACTTTTTCACTCTCCTCTTTCACCTTCATCAAGAGGCTCTTTAGTTGTTCTTCACTTTCTGCCATAAGGGTGGCATCATCTGCATATCTGGGGTTATTGATATTTCTCTTGGCAATCTTGATTTGCTTCATCCAGCCTGGCATTTTCCATGATGTATTCTGCATACAAGTTAAATAAGCAGGTGAACAATATACAGTTCTAATGTACTCCTTTCCCAGTTTTGAACCAACCAGTTTTTCCATGTCCAGTTCTAATTGTTGCTTCTTGACCTGCATACAGGATTCTCAGGAGGAGGTCAGGTGGTCTGGTATTCCCATCTTTTGAAGACTTTTCCACAGTTTGTTGTGATTCACACAGTCAAAGGCTTTGGTGGTGTAATCAATAAAGCAGAAGTAGATGTTTTTCTGGAAGTCTCTTGCTTTTTCAGTGATCCAATGGATGTTGGCAATTTGATCTCCGGTTTCTCTGCCTTTTCTAAATTCAGCTTGAACATCTGGAAGTTCACGGTTCACGTGCTGCTGAAGCCTGGCTTGGAGAATTTTGAGTATTACTTTGTTACTGTTGTGCTGCTGCTGCTGCTAAGTCGCTCAGTCGTGTCCGATTCTTAGCGACTCCATGGATTGCAGCCTACCAGGCTCCTCCGTCCATGGGATTTTCCAGGCAAGAGTACTGGAGTGGGTTGCCATTGCCTTCTCTGGCTATTGTGCGAGATGAGTGCAATAGTGTGGTAGTTTGAGCATTCTTTGGCATTGCCTTTCTTTGGGATTGGAATGGAAACTGAACTTCTCCAGTCCTGTGGCCATTGGTGAGTTTTCCAAATTTGCTGGCATATTAAGTGCAGCACTTTCACAGCATCATCTTTTAAGATTTGAAATAACTCAACTGAAATTCCATCACCTCCACTAGCTTTGTTGTAGTGATGCTTCCTAAGGCCCACTTGACTTCACATTTCAGGATGTCTGGCTCTAGGTGAGTGATCACACCATCATGGTTATCGGGTTCATGCAGATCTTTTTATATAGTTCTTCTGTATATCCTTGCCACTTCTTCTTAATATCTTCTGTTTCTGTTAGGTCCATACTGTTTCTGCATGAAATGTTTCATTGGTATCTCTAAATTCCTTGAAGAGGAATTCTTTCCTCCTTCCTCTGAGCTCTTACATCACTCACTGCCTATGAAGCTAATGTAACACTTAGATTGTCTTCATTGCAATGATTTGTGTTCATAATTTACTCAAGCTTTTCAATTCCAGGTAAGCCAAGATTATCCTGTTTTCTATATAACTGCTTTATTGAACTATAATTATTGACAAACCATAAAATTCACTCTTATAAAGTATAAGATTCATTGGAAGAACATCTTATCTTGGTATCCTCTGTAGCAGTGGTCCTCCATCTTGGTTGCATGTTGGAATTACCTGTAGATATATATATATTTTTAAAGAAGCCCATGTTACCTGGTTCTCGCCTCCAAGAGGTTCTGACTTAATTAGTTTGGAGTGTGGCCCAGGCATCAGAATTTGTAAAACCCGAGTGACTTTAACTTGTAGCCTGGGTTGCCTATAGTGCTTTGCACATAACTGCCACTCAATAATTGTAATCATGAATTAGTCCTAGGTTCCAGCTAATTAACTCCCCCAAGAACTACCCACCTTCCCTGTTTCCCTCTAGTCCAGCAGCTCTTATAATGATCTGTTTATGTCTATCTCCTCCACTTGGTGTGAAAGGAAGACTGAGACAAAAGTATTTAGAAAAGATAAGTTTACTTGCAAAGATGTGGAGATTTCAAATACAACAGATATTTAAAGGAAAAATGTAAAGATTACCATGTTTACATTTATCTTTCGGCATAGATAGTATGCTTACATGGGGAGATATGTCACAAATGACATATTTCCAAATTTCCATATTCAAAAGTCAGGAATAAAATGGTTCTCATTATAGATTCAGTAACTGATAGGGAAAACTCAAGATTTCATTCATATCAGACACCAGACATAAGAGTAGCTTGGTAACTGTCTTAGGCTTGAAAGTGTCTTGTCTTCTTCGTAATTTTTCCTCCTGTGGGACTTAATGTACACTTTTTTTTTAAAGTCCTCTAGATATGCTTTTATTTCCGAGGCAGTAATGTAACCATCCTATTTTAATTTTCAATTGTCTCCATTGATGACATTAGACCATAAAGAATTTTTACTTAATCTTTCTTTCCACACTGCAGTAAAAATAATCCTAACATATAATGAAGATAGCTCTATTACAAAATCTATTTCCAAACTGCTTTCGACAATTTAAACATTCTAAGGCGAGTCTGAGTGAACTCCGGGAGTTGGTGATGGACAGGGAGGCCTGGCGTGCTGCGATTCATGGGGTCGAAAAGTGTCGGACACGACTGAGCGACTGAACTGAACTGAACTGAAGGTTTTTAAATTAAGGATTTATTGTAAAGGTACACTGTTAAAATTAAAGGAGGGCAGTGTCACTTTTGCTTCCACAACTGTGAGCGTCATAAAGACAGGGTCCGTTCCAGTGTTACACATTATGTCAGTTCCGTGCTGGCACATGTTGGATGTTCAATAAATATCAGTGAAATAGATACGATCACACCTCATGCCACAATATTTAAATAAGATTTTAACTAGATAGGGAGCTGCATCAGTTTCCCATTTTGGTATTTTTTGCAATTCTTACTTATAGTACTCTGAACTGGGGCACTCCTTAAACTTCTTACTCTACAACAAATTTAGAAGGCGCTTTTATTTCCATGTAAAGAGCCTGAAAGGATGACCCTCAAGTAAGGAGCAAGATGGTCAGTCCCGGATGAATGGACACTAGATTCTGGTGACTGGGAGAGGTTCCTCAGCGAGGCTGGTGGTCGGTCATTTTGCCAGGCCTGTGACATCATTTAATACCTGCCATTGCCACCTCCCCACTGCCAGATCCCCAGGGTCTGCGTGGGCAATCGGAGCCGCGCCCCCTAATTCGCCCCAGCAGGAGGGTCACGCCCCAGCGCGCAACGCAGAGCGACAGTCATCCAGAAGACAGAGTAAAACCAGTCGCACCAAGAGAGGCAGCGCTATTTAGGCAGCTGGCTACTCCTCCAGAGCCTCCACCCTGTCCCCTGGGCCCGGCGCCCGGCGCTCAGCCTGTGCCCGGCTCCAGGAGCCCCAGCTCCCTCCACGTGTCCTGTCTTCCCAGCAGCCACCTCTGCCGCCTCGGGAGGAAAATCTCCTGACAACTCGCGGTCTACGGACTACGACTCCCAGCAAGCACCGCGCCGCTTCTCTCTCCGCCCCCTCCACGGGGCACGCAGGCGCTCTGGGCTCCGTCAACAAGCCGGGCTGGCGAAGACTGGATAAAGTTCCTTATGGGATTTGTAGTTTTCTTTTTACTTAGTTGGGCCGTAAGTCAAAGGGACAAGAACTACAAGTCTCGGCGGCCCCAGCGTGACGAGCCCGGTCACGTGGCAGGGGGCCGACCGGGCGTGCGTGCCGCCGTTGATCCGGTGCTGCAGTGAGGAGGTGGTTCTCGCCCGTGTTGTGTGTGTGTGTGTGTGTGTGTGTGAGTGAGAGAGCGAGTGAGTGAGTGAGTGAGTGAGTGAGTGTGGGGGGGGACTCGGCTTGTTGTTGTCGGTGACTTCCCCCTCCCCTCCACCCCTCCCCCTTCCCCGCCGCCGCTGCAGTGGCCGCTCCCTGGGCCGTAGGAAATGAGCGATAACGATGACATCGAGGTGGAGAGCGACGTGAGTCCTGGGGCTTCTTCCTTCCCTTGCGGGTTGTCAGGCTGGGACAGCGGCCGGGGTTCTCTGCAGGGCGACGGCGGCAGGGGGCCGGGCAGTCGCCGCCTCCTTCCCCTTACCCCGCTGGGCCGGGACCCCCTCCGTCGCGCTCCCGGCTCGCTCTCTCCGGACTCTTGGCCGGAGCGGCCTTCTGGGACTGGAGGTGGGGAGGAGACACGCGGCCTCTGGGACCCCAACCTCCCCCGGTGGAGGAAGGTGCTACGGCCTCCCGTTCCCGTCCTATCCCGTTCAGGATCCGGGGGACAGGGACGGGGTGCGCCGGGGATCCCATTGTCCGGATCATGGGGAGGGGGACTGCGCTTAGGACCATGCCCCGTCCGCGCGCGACCCCGTGCTCCCGTGACCCGCGGATCCTGGGGAATGAAGGAGGGCGGAGAGGGATTGGGAGTGCCCACATGCCATGAGCTGGGTGCGAGGAGAGGAGACAGTGCTCTGGATCCCCTTCTGTCCCGGGTCGGATCCCGGAAGGTGGGCGGCGCTCGAGACCCCCCTGCCCCGCTACCCGATCCCGCTAGGGGGGATGGGGGCGTAGGATGGGGAAGGGGGGGTAGGGCTGACTCCCCACCCGCCGCTTCCTCTGACGCCGGCATTTTCTTTCTTATTATTGAATGTGAAGTGTAAAAATAACTTCTATATTTTCTATTTTTTTTCTCTCTTATTCCAGGAAGAGCAACCGAGGTTTCAATCTGCGGTACGTCTCCTACTCTCCATTTCATTTTCATTTCCGTTCAATTCTAGTCCTTTTTGGGGTCGGAGAGAAAAAGAGATTGTTCTGTTACTTGTAATGTTGTAGTAAACTCACCTGTTAACCGCTAAGGTGAGGTGGGGCCTTGCTCTGGGGTTCTAGGTGGTGGTGAGGGCGGAGGGTGGTTTGCGAATCTCATAATTCTGGAGTCTCAGGTGATCAGTGTCCGTGAATGTAGGTGAGTGAGAGAAGTTGTATGCAAGGAAATGAATCCTTCTGTAGTTTTCAGATGGCGGCTCTAGTTGTCACTATATAAGTGGGAAATGAGAAGTGCATCATGCTAAAGAAAGCTGTAGTATTACTTCAGGGAACAGTGGTCAGATTTACTTAGGAAGAAGTAGGTTCTAAACCATGGCTGTGTGAAGTTGAAGCCACATGCAGTAATCACCTTTAACCAGAAGTCATGTGACTGCTGTAGACCTATGGAATCTCTCACAGTCTGGTGTTATTCTAATGCAGACATTGGGAATGTGGAGGAGCCAAAGGTTGAATCTGAACGTGTCACATTCAGCAGCTTATTGTGATCTGACTATATTTTAGTTGAAGGAGCAGTATAAAGGCAATAAAGAATTGTTGAAGAACAATGGCATTGCAGAGAGAGGTTTGCTAAGAAGTAATGGTTGTTAGTAATTTCTCAAAGTTTTGTTATAAATCTTCTCAGTAGATGATTCTGTGGATTTAAGATAGACACTAATCTCATGTCCTTGAGACCGTACTATTCCTTCCATGAACAGAAGGAAAATAGAACAGATACAAGATAATCAGGGAGGAAGAGAAATAAGTAAATCATGCTGTCTAACATTTGACAGATGGGAGCAGTAGGGAGTGGATAGAATGGAGCCCCAAAATTGAGATGCTTCCAGAGGATCCAGGCAGTGAGATAGTCAGGAATGAAGTAGAGAGCAGAGGTGAGAACTGGGGCACTAAAGAACACGTGCGTCTTCTGAAAAGGCAGCCACTGTAGTCCAGTGGGTTGTTACGTGAGAATCAGGCTAAGTGTTGTCTTATCTTCCTGTTTTGGAAGAAAGATTAAAAATCCAGACTTTTATTTATCTGATTTTTAAAATGATGTGTGAGACAATCAAGTTGTTTAGGGGCTTGTTAGAATTTCAAGGATGCCACTTAGAGACCTCTGGTCTAAGAATTTATCACAGAGTAAAAGCAAGTCCTCTTGTACCTGCTCACTTCTGAGGTGGTCAAAGCAGTTAGGTATTGAGAAAAATTGTACTTGTTGAGAGCTGATATTTCTGTAAAAATCCAACAATGCAGTTGTTCCAAATAGTAAAAAAGAGTTTATTTTTCCTTGGAGTATTTGAAGACAATACTTTGAATATTTGCTGTATTGTTAGATACTTAATATCTCTACATACATTTGAAAATTAAATTCCTTTTATTCAGTTACTATTATCCTTAATAATGTAAACATGGAATTTCATGTTTGAAATCTGGTCTGTTTTCCTCCAAGTCTCAGTTATAAAATCTGCCCTAAGGCTTGATCAGAATTGGAGAATAGGGGTTGTTTAGGCTTCCTTTGAAGAATTATTATTTAAATTGAAATTATATCAGCTTTCCACTTCGAGAAAAATTTCTTCATGAAATTTTGGCGTATAGTTCCTGAGAGCTTTCTGCTTTTCAAAATATCCATGCACATGGTTGTTGATGTAAATTGTTTTATTAAGTTATTAAAATGTTTCCACTCTCCTAGAGTGCTAATCCCATTGTTTTGTCTAGATATTTTAAGTTTGATGTTAAAGTGCTTAGGATTTTCCCTTTGATTTTGGAGGGTGGGCAGAGGGAGTGGGTTTGACCCTTTGTTTTTAATTTGACACATCTACTTGCTGAGATGTTTAAATGTTATCTGTTGTAAGATAATCACACTAGCATAGAGAGAAGAAGCAGTAGGCAAATTTTATAGCATATCAAGCAATTATTGTGAATACATAGAGTTAAAAGGATTTTATTTTTTTCCGAATGTGACTATGTCTGTCTATCTTCTGACATTTAGTATAGATAAAATTTTTTTTTTTAATTTGGGGGAAACTATTAAGCTTTGCCTTAGTTCAGAAAAGGATATGGACTGTGAACAACCAGATATTTAGGACTACAGAAGAACTTTTAAGAAGTTATTTTGAAAAGGTCCTGTGGGTCCTAATACAGAAAGAGAAATTCATTCATGTTTTATAATGTAACTATAATAGCTACGGCTTTACTGCATAAAAAATGTTGGATATTCAGCAAGAACAGAGGCTTGAAGTAACAGAAAGTGAAACTGACTTGACGAGTATTTTTTATTGTTGCCTCAGTGCAAACGGAAAACAACTTCTCCAGTGACCAATAAGATTTGTTAAAGGAAGTAATCCCAAACAATAATTTTTATTAGTAAATTCACTGTATCTCAGAATGTCACTGATATTGTCTTATTTTTATTATTCTTTGGAGGAAAAAATTTGCATTTCAAAGTTTTCTGGGGTAGGTATATTTCATGCAGGGTAATACTTGTTTTATTTCTGTTTGGGATTTTTTTTTTTTTTGAAGGAATGAAAGTATATGAGAAACATAGGGCTAGGGTTAGTGTGTTAGAAACCCACGGTCTTTTTCAGCTTATTCTTATGACAGCTGCACATGTTTCAGTTACAACATACCTATCTGGGGGGTGGTTAGAAACAGATTTGTACAATTCTGTTTCTGGACCTTTCTGGTATGAAATATTTTTAACCTCTCAGAGCTCTTTGTTTTTTTAGGAATTGCAATGTATTTAGAGGGGAATGAGCTTGGTTGGTCACCTTTGAGATGGAAATTTAGTTAGGAAATTAGTGTCTTTTACCCTGGATTAGTTGCATGGCAAAAGTGCTACATGATACACATACTTTGTGTCAGCTTAGAATGTTCACAGTGAGGTGGATGCCAAATTTGGTTCCTAAAAATACTTATGGAAGGGTGATCTTATATATAAGTCGTTTTCCAAGATGCCAGTAATAGTAACATCGTTGATCAAGGAAAATGGCTATAGAATGATGGCATATTTATATGATATGTTTCCCAAGTTTTTTAAAGCACCAAGTGATTTTTTTGAGTAGTCTAGAAGACACACATATGTATTGGATATTAAAAACGTATACCAGGCAGTTGGCTTCAAGCTGCAGAGGTGTTGGGAAGTTGCCATTTATATCTCCTATTAAGGACCTTAGTGAGTTTCTCATCCAAGCTGCCTATAGTTTCATGTTGCAGTTTTCATGTTGATTAAAGTGAATCAAGTTGCTTAGAAGTTCAGTTTTATTTATCCTATCTACTTCCCATCAGAAATAGTAAATCTTTTCTGATGAGAATTTTGAGCCTATGTATTTCCAGCATTTTGTAATAAGAATACCTTATTAAGTAATCATAAGCAACACTATCTTCCTTCTAAAATATAACTTAAATCTCTTAAAGGCAGTAAATGTTTACAGCGCAACTCTTAATCCCATATATGGTGGGAGTTTTCTATGTTGATTGGAGAAGATTCTATAGAATTAGGTGTCAGGTAATCTGCGAGAGATGGCATTGCTCTGGAGAACCTTAGGCATCCTTGCATAATGGAACATTCATTTCCCCATGCGATTTGCCTCCCTAGAACTTGTGGGAAATAATGCTGTATCTGATGTAACGCCTCAAAGGAAGATGTAGTCTCTATGCGGTTAGTTGGAAGGAAATAATTTTTTTAAATCCCTCAGTTTTGAACAGCTTTCCTTAGCTTGAATGACCTGCTGCCAGTTTAGCAACTTCTTGGCTAAGGAAATAATGTTTGCCTTCAACATTTAACAACACTTAAGATAACACGTGCTTGTTAGTGTCAGAGATGGACAAATTGTAGGTGAGGACTTGCGTTCTGGCTGCCAGTATGGAAAGTTTGGGGGAAGTAGTACTGAGAGGCTGAATAAAAACCTTGGCAGAGATGTCAAAGCTGGAATCGATTTGGTGTTGGAGTTCCTGTTGAGCATCTGTGGGCCACTCTTCAGTATCACACGGCCCTTTAGTGTTTCTGTTAGCCCGGGGTGCCCTGAAGGAGGGCTTGTCTGGCAGAAACGCAAATCCAGCTTGCTTAAAGAGTGACCGCATCCAGCCCCTGCTCCTGTGGGATGTATAGGGCAGGTACTTGGGGGCCTGCTGTACAGCCCAAAATGCCTCTTTTGTCTTCTAGAATTTGTCTGGTAGCACCTGTTTTCATTATCAAACATCTCCCTCAGTATAGGTAAGAGAAAGCTGGCTCATCTGAGTTGAGCTTTATTTGTTCAAGACACACAATTGTTTGGCCCTTTCCCACCCCCACCCCCTGCCCCTTTTTTTTCTTAATTCGTTTTGCATTTGTGGAAGGATCTCAGATGCCTTATATGGGGAATCTTCACCCAGTTTTTCATTCTCAGTTCTGAAATCTTGGCCCTTTCAAAAAGGATTGCCAGCAAGTGAAGATAGTTAACAAAGCAGTGATAAGCCTGGCAGTTGGCCCTCCATTTGGGTGAATTGTGGGGGAGGGGAATTCATCCGGCTAGACATTTGGAAATTGTTTCCCAAACAGAATTCCCAGTCTTTTATAAAGGTTTTTCATATGGTCTTTCAAGCCACTAGAGGTATTATTTAATCAGAGTTGCCTGGAATTAGGTATGTTAGTTCTGCATGTTTTAACTGGTTCTTTCAAATGAGGCTTGAGAAAAAGAAAAAATACATCATTGACATTGTCTCAGAGAGCTTTAAAATGGCCTCTGGTTAAGTGGAGCAGCTTGGGGATGGACATGGCAGCAGGAATTGGTCTAAGATTCCACTCTTCTGCTGGTTAAATGGGGCCTGGAACCACCACAGAAATTCCATCCACTGCTTTGAGAACAGCGGTCCCCAGGCCAGGCTTTCTACCAGGCAGTGGACTGCTGCCTTTCCTTGTTGAGCCAACTTCTCAAAGTTGGCTGGCTCCCCAGATGAGAAGCCAAGATTTCTGCTGATGGTCCACAGCCAAGTTCACTTACAGTCCTCTAACCGAAAGACTTGTCCATTTGAGTCCTTTCAGGGCTCAATGAATGGGAAGGGGGTAATGCATTGTGGGGATGATTTTGGTGTTAGATTATATTTAGCTCCACCCTTCTAGTGCAGGCCTGAGTGAAACCAAGTCCAACTTGATTCTAGCCATTTGAGATTTGCAGGGCTCTCCCAGAAAGAAAACAGACAATTAGAATTTTATGTGTATCAACAAGAAGGATTGTGGGTAACTGGTGTCACTGCTTCTGTGCACAGCTCTTAAGCTGGGAGGAGGGCCAGGAATCAGGGTGATTTAGTAGACAGGAGTATCTTGGGCTGCTGCTGGATACCAAAGCTGGACAATTAATTTGCATGTAAATAAACCATCTTAGGGAGTATGTAGCAAACACAGGGGAGACAGACAGATGCCAAATGCCATCTCTCAGCCCTCTGAAGTTTTTGGTCTAAGAACCAGCCCAACTTAACTACCTTATCAATAGATGACTAGAGGGAATGGTAAGTTAGATAAAGGACTAGGTACTTAAATATGTTTAATTCCTTCAAGCTATTCATATAGCTGACAGAAGGTACCTGCAATTTTCTTGCTCTAATGTTATATGATACCTTCTAGCCTCAGGTGATCTGGTCATTCCCTCAGTTTCCCCGTAAATTCCACATTATTGCTGAAGTTCGCAGACAGTCATTTTTACAGAGAATCCAGACGTAAAATTAGGAGAGCTTTAGCTGTGTTCCAGGCATCTGCCCTAAAAACAAGTGCTATGCCATGGAGAACTGTGGCTCTGATGGGAACCGTGTGTCCTGTTCAACAGAGCTGTAGGTGAGGTGTTGTGCTTGAGAGACCAGGAAGTGACTAAAATTACCACAGCTGCTCCCAGCCTCTTCTTCCTCTGTCATGACTCAGACTTTTAGGATTAGATACTAGAATTTCAAGTCCTTTCATTCCCGTAAGTCTTGTCTTTATAGACTTTTATCTGAACATTTTGTCTAGTACAAAGATTCATTTGAGCCTTTCTTGTGCTAAGCCAATTTGTTCACTCCTGTTGCTTCATTTTTAAAATTGCGGGTTCTGTGTCTGAGTAGGTTAAAGCTACCTGAACTTCCTATGTCCAGACTTCCTCTTTAGGTTAGCTCAGTGCAGCCTCGTGTATTGGGGGTAAATTCTCAGAGTACAGTATTCCCACTAATTCCTGAGGTGTGGATGTGACATTCCTGCTTTGGGTTAAGCCAGCATTTGCGCTCCATTGGAGGGACTGCCCCTGTAATGGGGGTCTGCCAAAGCTCCCTGCAGCATTCACCCGCACTGTCTTCCGTCTGAAGCCAGTGTGTTTTGCCATCCCTGATTTGTTGGCTGTCTTTGCCCCTCTCAGCTGATTGTTTTTTGTGATTCTAAGCAGGACAGGATAAGGACTTTGGTCTGTGGGTATTTGCTGCTAAGTCGCTTCAGTCGTGTTCGACTCTGTGTGACCCCATAGACGGCAGCCCACCAGACTCCCCGTCCCTGGGATTCTCCAGGCAAGAACACTGGAGTGGGTTGCCATTTCCTTCCCCAATGCATGAAAGTGAAAAGTGAAAGTGAAGTCGCTTAGTCGTATCCGACTCTTCGCGACCCCATGGATTGCAGCTTACCAGGCTCCTCTGTCCATGGGATTTTCCAGGCAAGAGTACTGGAGTGGGGTGCCATTGCCTTCTCCCTTGGGTATTTAGCTACTGCCAAATAAGCATGACCTGCCACAGGTGCCTGAAGAAATTTATTCAGAGTATGTGAGTGTCAGAAGGTTTGCAGTCTAAGAACTACCTTTCTGGCAGCCTGTGAAGGGAAGGCCTTGGCAGAATGGCACTTGGATGCACTTTAAAAAAAAAAAAATAGGAGCTCAGAATGCAGTTGGCGTCTATATCAGCTTTGTCATGGTGATCTCAGATTCCTGCATCTGGGTTTTCCAGAGGTTTTAGTTTCTCATATATGATTTGGCAAGCAGGTCTTAAAACTAGTACCCTTTAGCAAGGTGGAGACCAGAGCAGACTCACGGTGATGTTTTCACAAGAAAGAAGTGCTATACCAGTGACCTGACTCCTTTCCTGGGTCCCCGCCAAGGGGAATCTCTTACAGTGGGGGTGATCACCTCTTATGAAGGGGCCCACTGCAGCTTTTCCCTGGCCACCTCCTAGCCATGGGACTGGCAGCTGTTGTGTCACATAAGTAAGTTGTGGGAGAAAGCTGATGTTCCAGGAGAGTCACACTTTGTCCCCGTGAATAACTTTTATTTTACTTATGCATGAGCTGGATGCATCGAGCTACTTTGGATGTTCCTGTCGCAAGCCTTGCTCACCCCTTTCTCCCCCTTTAGCAGAGCCTAATTCTGGAGACTCCTAACTGCCCACCTCGACAAATCCTTCCCAGTCCAGTCACCTGGGACTGCGCTGACAACACATACTTCCAAGCTGTACCCGCTCAGCTGTGCGCAGCAGGAGGAGTGCCACTGCTAATGTGCTGTTTTTCCCATTCTTCCAGGCTGACAAACGGGCTCATCATAATGCACTGGAACGAAAACGCAGGGACCACATCAAAGACAGCTTTCACAGTTTGCGGGACTCGGTCCCCTCACTCCAAGGAGAGAAGGTGAGTTTATGAGAAAGCTGAGGAGCCACCACTAACTTAGAACGCACTGTGGGGCTTAGCAGGGTGCTCACCTTTCCAGAAAGAAATGGAGTCTGGGAATTTGGGTGACATGGTTTCCTTCATCTTTGATTCTTTGGGGAGTCATCACACACCTTACTTATTCTCCTTAACAAACAATGTCAGATGTAATGGAGCTGCTTGTTAAGACATCAGTAGGAGCTATCTTTTAAAATTATTATTACATATAGTAAATTACTCAATTCAAGAAATCATTATAACAAGCATATAGTAGTTTAGGATAATGCTAAGGATTTCTGAGGTCAGTGATTCTGTGGACCTCCATGGAAATTCCTTTCGTATAGTTCAAAGTGGTACTCATTTTAAATGAAACCTCCCAGGAATGTATGTAAATCCATCTGGACACCAGTGATCTCCCAGTCTAAGAGTAGTTATTATTCCAAAGGCATATATAGAGAGAGCATTTTAAATGTGAACTTGAGTGAAGAGACATGTTCACGCAAAATGAAAGAGAAAAATAACCACTCTTCTTCCCCCATCCCTCTGCCCCATTGGTGGCCTTCCAGAAACTGTTTTCCCCGGAGAGGTAGGTACCAACTGTTTCTACGTTTGAAAAACAAAGTCCAAAGCTTTGATTAAAAAGCCTATAGGTTAGGGTCAGTCCTTGAAATTTGGAGGAAGTATGTGTTTGCACAGTTAGTTCCATCCTTGACACACAATATAACTGGCTGCTCTCTGCAGCTGTTCAGTGGTGTAAGTGGCAAATTTGGAAGAGGACCTGTTTTTCTCTTTGTTTGTCTGTTTGGTTGTTTCGTTGGGTCAATAATGCAGGGTTTCAAGAAGCAACCATGTTAAGAAAAGCCGTTGCTCTCAGGTGTGCTTTGAGTGGCTGTCCAGACTTAGCTCTGTGGTAGGAGTTTTGGGTTTGTTTGGTAATCCAGAATTAAACTCGGGCCAGTGAGACTGGATGCCATGACGGCTTCATTTTATTTATACTGCTGCTCTGGCAAGCCATGTGCTTTGTACCTAATCTAAGGTGTGACTGTGTGGTTGAAGCACGAGGTGGGTCTGACCTTTATGAAAAACATAAAACAGGCCATGTAATACCTAGTATTGCAAAACCAGAATTTGCCATGGGTTAGGCCTACTTAGTGTGGATTTGACTTAATGGCCTTTGTCCAAGGTACTTACCTGGAATAACAGCATTCCTGGGTACAACACTGTCAGAGCACCACAGGAAATCTTTATGATGGGGAAAGAGGTTCACCCTTTTAGTCAGAGTGCACACGTGCAAAGGATTATCTCTTGTGCTTACCTGAACTATTGACGTAGGTGTGTATTCATGTGCCATGATATCAATTAAAATGGCTTTGGTGAGGTAAACGGACAAGAGCTACCTTTTTCTAAGTCTCACATCTAACGAGGAATGGTTCTGGGACAGTATATCCCAAGAAATGGCCTGTAGACCATCTCCCTCGGAATCACTACTGAGTCTGTCTTTCTGGAGGTAGTCCTGGAGATCTGTATTTATAACTAGCAGTCAGGTGATTCTTAAGTTTGAGAGCAGTTTGGGAGAGGTCAGTTCTTAAGAGCTCAACTCTACGTTTTTCTTACCTAGTCTTTTTTTACATTATTTTTGTAACATTCTTCCTTAGGTCCTTAAAAATCATATTACCATAATCCTGTTGTCTCATTTCTTCAAGGAAGTTGACAGTTTGAATTTGGTAACCTTACAAACCTTATAAATAGTTGTCATTCATTGTAACCCATTCATTTACTCACTGACTCCATTCACAAATACTGGGGATCTGCTGGATGCTAGGCATTGTCTTAGATACTAGGAATACAGCAGTGAACAGAGCAGATGAAAGCAGCTCTAAGTCTGGTGAGGAAAAGATTGAAAACGAACTAATAAATATATATACGTATTATGTCAGATAAGTGCTATTGAGAAAATTAAACAAGGAAAGAAGGGTTGCAGGTTTCATTGGGGCAGACCAAAAAAACACACACACTGGCAAGGCCACAGACTTCAACCACGCATCTGTCTGGTGATGAGCATTCCACACCAGGGGAGGCAAGTGGAGTAGCCCCGGGGCGGGAGCCTGGGAGCATCCCTGGGCCCTCAAGGAGACAGAGGCCGGGGTGGCCAGAATGGAGTGAGTGAAGGGATAGTGGCAGGAGATAAAGTCAGAGAAGTAGCAGGAATAGGGGAGAGGAGTGGTCAGGGGCCAGGTTTCTTTGAGCAGATGAACGGAGCACCAGTGGCAGTTTACCAGGTTCCTTCCCAATTTCAGGATGCTTCTGTGGGTTCTAGTCCAAATGTTCGTGTTGAGCATGAATAAAGGAAGTGGCTGTTACCTCTGGTTGAACCCCAGCCCTTTCCCACTAAGTTTCACAATCTATTATTTTCCTTGTCTGCTGACACTGTTCACAGGTGCTGTGCTGAGTCTCACAGAATACTCTGGTCCCTCAGACTTCCGAGTTTTCACTAAATGTTGCAATTTTTTTTTTTAAGTGGTATTCGAACCAAAGGAAATTGGCTAATTCTTGATTTGGATTGCAGCAGTCAAGGTTCTGACATTATGTAAATAATCCTGAAATGCTGATTTTGCCCTGTGAGTTGGGGGTGCTTAGTCAGTGTTTTTGAAGGGAAGGCCCCCAGTCTCCTTTGGTTTGTGCGCCTGTCTGTTCCAGGTGACTTCTCTCTTAGTACTGGGACTACTTGGCCTACGTGTTCTAAGCCTTTTGTCTTTTAAAGGGAAACAATACTGATGGAATTGGATCCTAACCAAGAATGGGGGATACTTTATACTAAAAAATACCCCCCCCAAAAAAACCAGCTTTGAATGTGAGACCCAAACCCTATCCTTTATTTCCTATATTTTACTATAAGATGTTCACCTTTTGCTTAAATAAAATGTCAGTATTAACTAATATCTGTATTGCAATATAAGATGAAGTCTGCGCAGTAGTTCTCTGAGGTATTACACTGTCATAATTGGACAGTTACTACTGCTAGCTCCTGCCATTGTTATGTATGAGAGATGAGGGAGCAGGCTCAAGATCATGATTCTAGTCCGTAGCTAGACAGGGACTAGAACTCAGGATTGCCGATTGCCGAGTTAGTCTTTCTGCCACACCCTGGGATAAACAACTTTAGAACATTTTAAAGAAATTTCCTTAACTTCTCATACCTTGTCTTCATGTTGGGAGTTTCCCCTGGGTAGAGCCAATATCCTGGCAGTGTGTCATACTAGGGTCACTGCAGATGTTCTCCCCTGAAGTAGCGAATGTAGGCAACACTCAAGTGCAGAGTTAAGTGTCCCTGAAGTTTATAAATTTGTCTGGGTCTGTATTGCTGCTCTGAGAAATAGATGATTATAGTTGGCAGTCTAGTTGGGTTTTGCCATAGATCGAATAGTTTGCAAGTGGCCTCTGGAGCTCCTGTTGTTTGAGTCTTGTTTCTCATAGTTTTTCAGCTGGACTTGGAGCCCACGGGAAAGATAGAATGGAATTAGAACTATAAGCCAGTCAACCAGAGGAAGGAAAGTGAGTGAAAGTGAAGTCGCTCAGTCGTGTCCAACTCTTTGCGACCCCATGGACTGTAGCCTACCAGGCTCCTCCGTCTGTAGGATTCCCTAGGCCAGAGTACTGGAGTGGGTTGCCATTCCCCTGGAGAAGATCCCTTGGAGAAGGGGATCTTCTTGACCCAGGAATCAAACCTAGGTCTCCCGTATTGCGATTGCGGGCAGATGCTTTACTGTCTGAGCCACCAGGATTAATGAAACAAGGGTGAAAGCAACTGTGACCCCATTTTGCAAAGGAAGACACTACTGTTCTTGAACAGAATTATTCTTTGTTTTAAGGGTCCTTAGTTGGGTCCTAGGGAGTGTTGCCCAATGGCTTGCTGGCTCTGAGCTCACCCTGTTGTGTGTATTTGGGGTGGTGGGGAATGGTGTACCTGGTGGTGAGTGGGTCAGTTTGCCTTTCATGGAGCCCTAACTCTGCCCCGACCTCCAATAAGTTAGCTCTAGCCCCTGCACCAGAGAGAGTGCTTCCAATCACAGTGTCTGCTTGGCATGGTTGACTTTAGTGATACAAGGTTCTGTTTCAGCATTGCCATGTGTAGCTAAACGGTGGCTTATAGTAATTTCTCATCTTCTAATCTTTTCCTAAAAGCCTGTTTATCATATTTCTTTGCTGTCTTAGGCAGTGGTGCTCTGGATTTCTCCTTTTTGGATAGGGCTAAGTTAAAAAGAGATTATAACCTGAGATGAAAATAAAGGAAAACAGTGTTTCTTCTGCTCAATAATTGAGCGTTCTTCTAGGCAGTGAGTCAGAGTCCCTTCTATTTGGGTGAGACTATGAAGGCACTGCCTCTGCCAGCTCCTGTCACAGACTCCGGCTCGTGATAGGTCCCCAGGATGGAGCTGAGGAGTGAGTGCCAGAGGAAACTGAGCTTACTCAGCCCTTTGACAGCACAGCCAGCATGGGGAGAGGATTATACGTAACAACAGTAACAACATGATGAACATGAAGTAAGAGGTCAAAACATGGAGCTAATTTGTTTCATCTTCATTAAAGCCCAGTGTCCTTAACAGGTAAATGTTGAAATCAAATAGCTCCCTTATACCAGGAAACCTAACAGTTCCTACAGCTGAAGGTCAGTATCCCTGTTAAACTCACTCAGCCCTGTGGCCCAGGCACTTACCTCAGGTGTAACTGTTGTACATGTGTTTGTGTAGTTCCTTAATGGCTATCTACCCATCTCCCATACTTCACCATAGTAAGTACTGAAGGCAGGGAGAATATTGTTGGTCATATTTCTTCCCTTGGAGCCTGGCACACAGTAGGAAGCAGAGTGAGTGTTTATTAACTGAAGGAAGCCCCCTCTCCACCTGGCCTTGTTCCATTGGGAGGGGCTCACTCTGGTGGACACCCTTTGAGGCAGGCAGTTCATTTAGCAGCACTATTTCTACATCATATCTGGGCTGCTGAAAGGATTGTCTTTTAAGTGAAACATAAACCACAGCCCTACCCATTTCACCTCATTACCCATCAGTTAGTATCTGACCAGATTCCAACTTGGGCATTTCTTCTTAAAATTTCTACATCTTAAGTTGTTGTCCACAGTTGCCCAGATCTCCCTTAAGCTCTGGGCTCAGTAACTGTAAATGTACAGTTTGTTCTGACTTCTTCATACTTCTGCACTGTGAAAGCCTCCAAGGGTTTCTCAATGCCTATCGGGGAAGGGACTGGTATTCATGTTCTCTAAATAAGGTTCCCAACTTGCCCTCCTGCTTTTTCTTCTGCTTCCCTTGCTGTGGAGCAGTGCACGCCCTTCTCTGTGCAGGAATGTCATCCTCAGGTTTATCTGAATTTTTTCCTTCCACCAAGGTCCCAACTCCAGCCTCACCACCTGGATGACACTGGGGTTTCACAGTGAGGAGACCCACTTCAAGGACTCCCCAGCTCCCTGCGTTTCCTGCTCTTGTGCCTTCCTGCGTTTCTCCCTGCCAGTCAGTCTCTACCTGCCCGTTGTCACGGCCCACATCAAATGCCTCAGCACCTTGAAAACCCTGGGTATCACGGTCCCTGACACCCCAGTGGACCTTCATGAGGCCTCTCCTCTGTCTTCCTTTTTTGTGTGTGTAACAATCTTATCACCTAACTGAAGGGTGCACTCCCTGAGGGCAGGAACTTTGTCCATCCTTCTGGAAGTCTGTGCTACACAGTGCTAGAAGGCTCACGATGTGGAGAAGACTATAGAGCCATGGAACTCAGTGACTTGAAAGGATAGGAATTGGTTACTGGGCCTTCCCTCTAGCATTTTTTTATTTTTTCCCTTCCAATAAAGTTGCAAAAAACTGTGGGAAAATGGGAAGAAAAGGAACAGCCCTTCCATTCCTATAATAAAACTACAACCTTTGCTTTATTCTAAGATTCTAAGATAAGTAGTGTCCAGTGAAAGTTCAGTGTGAGCCACAAATACATTTGAAATATAATTTAGTTTAAATACAACTAAATTTTCTAATTGACATAGTAAAAAAACAAAAATAGTAGATAAAATTAATTTTAATAATATGTTTTATTTATGCTTCCTGGGTGGCTCAAACACTAAAGAATCTGTCTGCAATGCAGGAGACCCAGGTTCAGTCCCTGGGTTGGGAAGATCCTCTGGAGAAGGGAATGGCGACCCACTCCAGTATCTGGCCTGGAAACCGATACCACCAATTTCATAGACAGAGGAGCCTGGCGAGCTACAGTCACAAAGAGTCAGACAGGACTAAGCAAGTAACACAACACAAAAATAAGTATGACTTCCATATGTAATCAATATGTTAAGAATTACTAATGGGATTTTATATTGTTTTCTTGCACTGTTTTATAATCCAGTATGTTTTATACTTATAGCACTTCTCAGTACAGACTAGTCACATTTCAGTACTCATTAGCCACACATGGCTAGTGGCTATCGTCCCGGACAGTGCAGTTCAGAGATCCACTCTCCCCATCCCATACCCCATTTTAATATGACCGAAATTGGACATATCCAAGTGGATGTCAAACAAAGCTGGCTCCTCTTCCCTCTCTCCCTAAAGCTGCTGTTATTAAATCCATGTGTCTGCTGATGGAGTCTCAGAAGCAGGAGTAAAATGGTCTGCTCCTTGCCTTTTCGTATGCACGCTTCACATGGGTAAAGGCCATAGTTTGTTGCTTTCACGTAACATGTCCTTTCCCCAGGTGATAGAATGTTCATATGTAGACATCAGGCATGTGTCTTTGGACCGTTTAGGTTTCCTCCAGTTTTTAACTCGACAAATAATGTAGCGATGCACATCCTGGTGCGTGTGGCTGTTTCCGTAAAATAGATTCCTACAAGTTGGGTGGTTGGGTCCAGTGGTAAAAACACCTGATTTTTTGCTGTATGTTGCCAAAACGCTTTCCAGGAGGGTAGTTTTCATGTGTTTTTTCTTTTCATTTTCAAGTAAATTCTAAAGATTGTCTTTTGATATTGTTTTGAGAGTACTGATTTTGCCATCACTGGATTTTTTTTTTTGAAGGGGGTGACTAATTTAGTAAACCAAAGATAGTAATTAATTTTGTGTTTTGTCTGTTGCCTCTGAGAGTAAGTTCTTTTCCACATGTTTATTTACTAGTTGTATTTCCTCGTTGGAGGATCCCTGTGCTCCTGTCCCGCGTGATCAGAGTTGGATGGGGCAGTGTCACACTTCATTTCAAGCTACCAAGAGCCCAAGATAAAAGAATACAGAGTTTGAAACGTGCCTTGTGTTGACCCTTAAACAGATGTCTGGCTCCCAGCTTGAACCAGGCCCTTTATGGGGTGTGAGACCTTTGCCCCCTCTAGTAGTCAAGAACATGGCCTCTTGGGCGAGGCACAGGAGGCCTTAGAGGGGCCACATGGCTGTGCTGGTTCTGACCTCACAGCCTTCTAGCCTCCCTTGTTGGCACTGATGGTGGTTCCATTTTGGAATGAACTAGTTTACTGCAGACCCAAATTTATTGTCTGTTTAATTTTTGTTTCCAGAAAATGGCTTGATCAGTTGAAAATATATACTAGCTTTGCCCTAGCCCTTCTTTACTATGTGTAAAAGTTTGTGCAGGTTTCAGAAAATAATGGTTTTATTTTCTTTAAAATAACTAGTACAAAATAAAACATGTCAGTTGATAAGTCAGCCAGTAGTTCTTCATTCCCCAGGATATGGGGTTTTGGTTCTTAGGAGAACAGGGCAACTGTCGAATCAGCCCAGTAGGATCTGATTCTGACAGGAGGAAAAAAATGATAAATTCAGCAAAGATGACTGTTTCTCAGATCAGCATTAGGACCCTAGGGAACAGCAATGATGTTTCTGTTGTTAACCGTTTAGTACTACTCTTCTCTCCCTCACCTTTCCCCACCTGCTTTCTAAAACAACTTGGACTGATACACAGACATAAAGATGTACAGCTCCAGAAATGTATGGGACTCTTGCCCTATGTGAAAAATTTTGAGAGCCACTGCCTTAACTGGGATTTAATAACCGTGGATGTCATTTTAAACATCATTGTTAAGTACTTCAGGAATCATTTGGGACCTTAAAAAGGTACAGATTAGAATCAAACTCTTGGGTTTGGGGCCTCTGGTGAAATACGTAGTTGATTCTTGCTGCAGCATACAAGGTGAGTATACTCTGTTCCCAAGCAGAGTTCTGTTCAAATGGGCACCATTGGAGGCTGGGGTGGCCTTTTTCTCATCTCCTCGCTACTCGGGGCACAGATGCAAACAGGAAAGCAGCTGCAGACGAGCAGGAGGAGGCAGGAGCCGCTGGGCCCCTGAGCCACGCTGGGTTGTCTCCACTATCCATTTTGGGTTTCTTCTCTTAGGTGATAAAGCCAGAGCAGTGTGGGGAGCCCGCATCTCCTCTCAGCCGTGGCCCAAGTTCACTCAGTTCTCTTCAAGCTAGCTTGCATCTTCTGGCTTTCCCTCTATATTTGCTTCTTCTCTGCTTAAGAGACTTTTTGGGTTTCACTTGCCTCTCAGAGAAAAAGAAAATCTTCCTTCTATGCTGCTATTATTATACACAACTTTTTTTTTCCATTTCTTACTTTTTCAACCTCATTGTAAAAACCAGTCTTCATCTTTGCTTCAGCTTCAAGTCACTTTTGCACCCATTGACCTATGTGAAGATGATTTACCTAAACTCACTTCTTCAAGGAAACCACCCTCACCAGGCTCTTCACTGATGTCCTTATAGACAAATTGGGCGATTCTTTTGTAGTCCTTGTCTTCCTGCTCTGACTCTCCAGATTTCATTGATCTTCTTCCTTAGTTCCACAGCCTCCTCTCTGGTCCCAAAATAAGGGTGTCCTAGAGGCCTGGGTTCAAATCTTGACTATATTACCTACTGGTTATTTAACATCAGACAAGTTACAACTCTGCCTCAGTTTCCTCATGTATAAAATAGGGGAACTAACACATCAGAACTAATGCAACAAAGGTCCGTCTAGTCAAGGCTATGGTTTTTCCAGTGGTCATGTATGGATGTGAGGGTTGGACTATGAAGAAAGCTGAGTGCCGAAGAATAGATGCTTTTGAACTGTGGTGTTGGAGAAGACTCTTAAGAGTCCCTTGGACTGCAAGGAGATCCAACCAGTCCATCCTAAGGGAGATCAGTCCTGAATATTCATTGGAAAAACTGATGTTGAAGCTGAAGCTCCAGTACTTTGTCCACCTAATGCGAGGAACTGACTCATTTGAAAAGACCCTAATGCTGGAAAGGTTGAAGGCAGGAAGAAAAGGGAACGACAGAGGATGAGTTGGCTGGATGACATCACCGACTCAATGAACATGAGTTTGAGTCAACTCTCGGAGTTGGTGATGGACAGGGAGGCCTGGCATGCTGCAGTCCATGGGGTCGCAAAAAGTTGGGCACTACTGAGCAACTGAATTGAACTGAACACATCAGAAGGTTGTGTGAGGGTACCTGGCGTTGTGTAAGTCTTCGGATGCTGCCATTATCCTCATCATTGATACTGCTGTGTGCAGCCATGGCTCTGGAACACCATCTGGCAAGGGTGTCCAGTGTCCTTTTGCGTGGCTCCCAGAGGGAAAGAGAAGCCTTAGTTGCTGTGCATTAACTCACACAGTTATCCAGAAGGCCCAGTGCTGCTTTGGTCCCACAGCCACAGATCTTCTTGTGCTGGGATTGTCCAGACCATTGAAGGGTTCTGTTTCTGCTGGGAAGGCAGAATAAGAATTAGTGCCTTCTCATTGTAAAAACTAGCAGGAAAGATTATTCATTCAGATCCTTCCTGGATGCCCAAAGGCAACAGTCGATCTGTGGACATGTTGATCCTACCAAGTGTTATCTGCTCAGGGAAACTCACATGAAGATTGCCGACTCAGCAGCTGGGCACCATTTAGAAAACAGAAACCGAAAGCCCAGGGCCACTCTATAGTCCAGGCCATGAGGCCCAGGATTCTTGCAGGCTTCATGTTTACTGTTCATAGTATAAACTCATAACGGCAAGGTCCTGCCCACACCTTCCCCCTGTGGCTGGTCACATGATCTTATATGGTTTGTTAAACTTGGGGGTTGGTTTGTAGAGAGGGGGTTTTCAATGAGTCTGTCCTATTCTGCCTTCAGGCTTTTGCTTTTTCTTCCCTGTGGACTTCATGCACTTGTAAATTTGGGGGAATTCTATCATTTGTACTTCAAATTTTTTCTTGTGGGATTTTACTTCTTGTTGAGAACACTGGAGAAGGCAAAATAAAGCTAACTGAACCATGCTTTTGACTTGCTAAGGGGGGTCAGGGGCAACCTGAAGTGGCCTGGGTTCTTCTGCTTAGCAAGGGGTGGGTATGGAAGAAGGGCAGTGCTTGTTAGCATTCTAAAGGGTGCTGGGTTAATTCCAATCTCTCCTTCAATGGAGACCTCTTGATCCCAATACATTCCGTTTTCTGAGCAGCTATGAATTGTATTTTCACCCAGAAAATGCCCTGAGGTAGAAAGACTTCCGTCTCTCATGGCATCTTTCTCTTTGGTTTGTTGTGCTATGCTCATGGCTCACGTTTCACTTCGTGATTTCGTGTATGAATACCTCGTGACTTCATGTATGAACGTGTGAAGAAGAAAGTGGTAGCACTCAGGCTGCTACTCAGTGTGGTCATTTGTTAAAAACTATCACTAAGCATTTGCAGGTGCTGTCCTGTTCAGAGATTTGCTTTTTTCCCTTGTGCTAGATACAAATGCGGAGTTAAATGAGGTTAATGTTGCATTCTGGGAGCAACAGTTAGGGAAAAAACAGCAAATTTAAAGAGAGGCTGTGATATAAATATGCATGGCAATTACATCAGTGATGGAATGCATAGAATTTGGAAGGCTCAGTGGGGTCAGAGAGTTTCTCGTCAGGTAAGAAATAGCCCCACGAGAAAGACTGTCTGCGGGCCCGCAGCACATTTGGGACAGGACTCCGGAGGCACCCGTCTGTCGGATTCCTAAGCTCTTCTCCGACCCTGCCATCCTGCCACCTAGCCGACTGTACATGTTCTTAATCCCCTCTCTAGCATCCAGAGAGGCAGGGTATTTTAATTAGTCTCTTCTAAATATGTGCCCCTTTCCCCCCCCATTTTACCACCCAGTAATTAACCCTAATAAGTCTCCTGTGGCAGAAATGGGAAACAGCCTCTGAAGTGGCCTTGTCACAAGAGTGGCGCGCCCCACCCCCACAGGTGTCCTCACTCTCTCTCCATCAGCTGACTTATTCAACTGAAGATGGAGGCTTGGTCCTGTCTCCACCCTCGTGCCCTTGCCTACGTGTTTTCCTCGCCCAGAGCAACCCTTTCCCACAAATTCCCTCAGTCTAGAAGGCAATGGCAACCCACTCCAGTACTCTTGCCTGGAAAATCCCATGGGTAGAGGAGCCTGGTAGGCTGCAGTCCATGGGGTCGCACAGAGTCGAACACGACTGAGCGACTTCACTTTCACTTTTAACTTTCATGCATTGGAGAAGGAAATGGCAGCCCACTCCGGTGTTCTTGCCTGGAGAATCCCAGGGATGGGGGAGCCTAATGGGCTGCTGTCTATGAGGTCGCACAGAGTCGGACACGACTGAAGTGACTTAGCAGCAGCAACCCACTCTGACCGACTGGTTCAGATGGGAGCCTGTGTGTGCAGAGCCAAGGCTAATTCCTGGCACACGCAAGGTGACCACTCCGGCCAAAAGCCGTCCTTCCCGTGGCCTTTGTAATCTGTACCACTCAAGTTACGCTTGTTGGTACTGCCCTGTGGTTTTTCTGTATATAGATATGTTTATCTCCTCAGCTAGATAGTAAGCAAGCATCTGGGCAAAGAGGCCATGACTAATACATTTTGTTTCCCCACAGTGTCTTCTCTGTGCCCCACACATAATTCACGCCAGATAAAAATGGTTGAATATGAACAGTTTCCTTTTGAGGAAATTGCCTTAAGGATGCCATAAGAGGAAAGCCTGGAGACTCTAGTACTTGTGAGAATTGGTGAATAAACCTAGGTCTTCCGAACCTCTCTGATACCCAGCCATGCTGGAGTCTATGAGTTGCGATTGTCAGGGTTTACTACAAGTGGGTATAGTTCTGCTCGCCCACGTGTGGCTGTTTTCTCTGCCATTTAAGAAGCTTTGCTCCTGCTCAGGAGCCTCAGTGGCATGACTGCCGGACTTCAGCTACTAGGCTCGCTTGTCCTGGGCTTCAGTTCTCTGGGCCGTGTACCATTCTGCCAGTTCAGTCCGTTGACTGCTTGGGCATGAGTAACTCAGGCCATGTTTGCACCCTGCAGGGAATCTCCCAGACGAGTTTGACCCCAGGATCCAAGTAACCTGACGTCCATTTTATTAGCTCATTAACTTGTTCCTCTGACAGGGCAGTGCCTAGGCTACCCTCAGCCATGGGAAAGGTGTGGTTGCTTCCTGAAATGGCCCAATCTCATGCCCTTCCTGTGTTGACACCAAGCTCTGACAGCTTTCACAAATGTCTCTTTAGCCAGAGAGGTTGAAATAGTGACTCGGTCACATGGCTTAGTTGGAACTAGTTAACAACGGTCTGAGTACTTGTCTGAAGTCTTGGACCTTGATGAAAACCTTTGTACCCATCCCCATCCTGAGCCAGCTCCAGCTGAGATCTTGATCTTGTCTTTCTGGACCAGCTGCCTATAGCCAGGCCCAGCAGAGAGTGAGTGACCTTTGCTCTCAGTTAAGTAGTAGTTTAATTTTTTCAGAACAGCCTGGCCGAAGACGTGCAAGCAACCTAAAGAACCAAAGGGGCTGGCTGGGAAACAAGTTCAGGATTGAGACAGAGCTGAGTTTGAATCCAGGCTGGTGATTTTGAATAAACCAGTAAACTTCTCTGAGACTCGGATTCCTAGTGGAACCACCTCTCTCAGAGTGCCAGTGAGGTAAGCTGTGGAAAGCAGCTGGTGCCTTGACCGGCATAAAGAAGATTCTTGACAGCACATAGCACTTCGTGCCCTTCCCCTCCTACACCTGTCCCCTCATGTGGCCTTTGCTGAAAGGAATGGTTTCCTTGCTGCATGGACTAGGTCTTTATTTTGTCCCCTCTGCTTTTTCTCATATTGCAACAGGCATCCCGGGCCCAAATCCTAGACAAAGCCACAGAGTATATCCAGTATATGCGAAGGAAAAACCACACACACCAGCAAGATATTGATGACCTCAAGCGGCAGAATGCTCTCCTGGAGCAGCAAGGTGAGCAGTGGAGCTCGTGGGGCAGCTGGCCCTGCTGTGCACCAGCCAGGTCAGGGCCTTGCGCCGGGGCCTGCAGAGTCAGCACCAGTGACGGAGCCATGCTCCTGAGAAGCTGCAGCCCGCTGCTTGGGCCTGTAGTCGAGTGTAGCCATCCTGAGGAAGGACCTGAGCCCTTGGTGAGGGAACCATGGAGTCTTAGGCTTAGCCATCTGGAGATTTTTTTCTGACCTGCTCGCTCTCCCCTTCTTGGGGCTCAAGTGTTTCACTGGTAGTAGTGATCGCAGCTGGCCTCAGGTGCCTCAAAAGAGCTGTGAGGTCCTTGGATTGGAGTGTGCTGTGTAAGTGCCAGAGACTCCAGGTGTTAAGGGACAGTGAGCGCTCCCCGTGTTAACGGTAGTCCACTCAGGGCAGCCCATGGGCCAGGCCCATGCTGTTCTCCAATGCTCACACCCGCCTTTTCCTACAACCACAGGGGAAAGCGAGAGCTGATCAAGTTCTTTGTTCCTGGGGAATTCACTTCTCTTCCTCCCTCATGGAAGATGCAAGTAAAAGGAAATGCAAGTAACCATCTGGGTTAGAACATCTCAAATAAAATAAACTAAACCAAAATAAATGGGTTGACCTTCCAGGCTCAAGATGAGCTGAACCGAGGGATGGGCAGCGGGAGGCGGCAGCGGGTTGGTTACTGGGCCGAGCAGCCTGCATGTAGGGGCTCCTTGTTGGAAAAACCCAGGTACTCTGTGTATTGGTGACTTGCTTCCAAGTGTCCAGCTTGTCTTTCCAAGTGGATTTTGTACATGAGAGCTAAGCCAAAACTTTTCTTTGGCTGGTACATCTTCTGTCATCCTTCCCTGCTAATGTGTGACCCTCACACCCTTGTGGAGCCAGGCATTGCCGGGCCAGCTGCGCTGTTACTGCACTGCTGGGTCCCACAGGGAGCTCGTGTTCCTCTCTCTGTACTGGGCTTCCACGGCAGGACTGTGACCTCACACGCCTTCTCTTTAGGGTTGGGTGGCATTGCAGAGTGGCTGGCCATATCCACTGAGCACTCGTGTCTGGCTGGGAAAGGCAAAGGGAAATGAAGTGTGCAGGTGGACCAGCCACCAGAAGGGAGTTACTTACGAGCCACCCTGAGCCTCAGGGCCAGCATGCCCTTCGGAAGAACAGGCTGGACCCCAACCCAAGACTCAGTTCCTCCCCTAGTCTCCAGAAGGCTGTAACCTGCTCGCTTGGTTGCCTTTCAGTCCGTGCACTGGAGAAGGCGAGGTCGAGTGCCCAACTGCAGACCAACTACCCCTCCTCAGACAGCAGCCTCTACACCAACGCCAAGGGCAGCACCATCTCTGCCTTCGATGGGGGCTCGGACTCCAGCTCGGAATCGGAGCCCGAAGAGCCCCAAAGCAGGAAGAAGCTCCGGATGGAGGCCAGCTAAGCTCCGCGGGGCAGGCCAGCAATAAAAACTGTCTGTCTCCTCCGTCGTCTTATCCTCCTTTCAGTTCATCTTTAGAACCCTCAGAACCATTTAAGAGACTCTTTGTTTTTTTTTTTTTCCCTCTTTCTCATTTTTTTTTTTTAAATTTTATTTTTACGTAGAAGCTCTTGGACAACAGCTCTCGTTCTCCTTCCCCATTTCCACTTTTTTTTTTATTTTTATTTTTTTAACGTTTCCCTTCAGGGATTCCCTGTCCCCACCAGGAATTTTTAAACCAAAACACCCCAACTTGGCAGCTTTCTCTGTGGAGGACAGACGGCCGGCCAGACCTCTGAGCACATGGTGTCCTGACCACCCACCAGCTCCTCCAGCCCCTCCAGGCACGTGCCCGGGGGACTCCTGCCCCACCCAGGCCTCTCCTTCCGGGCCATCCTCACCTCTGTTTGATAGACTTTGTGAATCTGTGGACTGCTCTACTTTCAGAAGATGACCAGTTTGGAGTAATCAGAATTATTCCCCCTTCTTTTTAAGGATTTTTTTTTTTTTTTTTACCCCTAAAAGGCTATTTATCGCTCCTATTGAAAGACCAGATCCTTGGAGACGTTTGTGGTATAAAAGGAAGTGGGGACAGATTTGCAGCACAGAGTCTCGGCCTGTTTCACTCCTGCTTCTCTCAGCTAGCCTTAGGGAGGCCGTGTGACGCTTGTGTGGCATGAGGGGATGGCAGCAGTGG
>SJXQ01012512.1:208330-319967 GCA_006408695.1 Aepyceros melampus
AATCTTCCTTTCTTTCCGTGTGTATTTCTAAGAAATAGAGCCAACTGATTTTGTATGTAAATACCAAGAGCAGTTCACCTCGTACTAAACCCGCACCCCAGTGCGGACCCCTCCCCACCTCGCCCGCCCCTCCCCTTCCGACTGTCCTGGAACCTGTCCCCATTATGTGATCCAGCCCTGGTTCTGGCTGCGGTCAGCAGATCCCAGTGAAGGGTTTTGTGTGTTTAGGCCTCATTTCTTTGTCTTTTTCCTACTCTGTTCCCGGCATTTGCTGATTTCTAGTGTATACTCTGTAGTCTCAGTCCGTGTTTGATTCCATTCCATGGAAATAAAAAGTATGTTGTACATACTGCTGAAGAATTGTCTGCAAGTTAAGGCTTTCCCCTTTACTATAAGACTATAAATAAAAACTTATTTTATCCTTCTTGGTGGTGGTGTCTTCTTGTCCTGGCAAAGGCCAAGATGGTGGAGGCCACTGGGCCCATGTGGGGGCCTGAGAGAGGAGCCCGCAGGCTGGGAGCCACCATAGCTGGAGCGGTCCCCTTTGTGTTTTAAGGACTCAGCCTGGCCCGAACAGGGCAGGGGGTGGATAAACCAGTGGTGGTGACTTCTCATTGCATGGAAGCTTGGAAAGATCCAACAGGGATGGGGTTATCCAGGGCAACATTTCTGGATCCAGCTCTGGCTAAACAGATGACACTTGGGGAACTGGTAGTGTGGAGCTGTGGGTTTGGGTTTCTTCTGGTAATGAATGTCATGTCCATTCCGGGGGCGACTGGTATTCTCTAGGACTTTTCAGTTTCTAGAGAGTTCCAACATAGTAATAGGAGGCAGCAGGGCTGCCATGGGCTGGAAGTCAAAGAGGCTTCGACAGCATCCAGTTAGCTCTCCTCGGGCTAGGGACCAACCCTGGCCTGAACTTGTTTGACCTTGAAAGAAAGGATTTATGGCCAGAATACAGCTCAGCTTTGGTTTTCCTGTCTAGTTGACAGGAAATACTCCTGCTTCTAGACCAAGGGAGGGAGAGAAGTCAAATCAGTTCTTTGATTTGTCACTCTAGAGTGGTGGTGCCGGGGCTCTTATCTGTTGGATGTCGAATCTGTAGCATCTCTTCTTGGTTAACGAGAGTTGACAGGTGGTGGATTGTGTTTCTTTAAGAGGCAGTTTTACATTGTTTTAATTTCTGCTATACAGCAAAGTGACTCAGTTATATATATTCTTATTCATATTTATAAGAGGTGTTTTGTAACGTGACAAGCCAGCTCCCAAAACCATGATCTCAATAAGGAAAACAAGGATGCGAGGAGAGAGCAGAATCCTGTTTGTTAATGACATTGCTTTTCAAGACAAAAAGAGACATGAATAAGGGAGAAAAAATAGGGACTGACAGTCTGGTGGTTTCCTCAGCCTTCAAAGTGAGTGTGCTTTCTTTCCTTCCCCTTGATTGCCTTTACTGCATCCCTCTGTATATCCAGACTTTTAATTATAGATTCCATATTACACACGGTGGGCTTGGTCAGGGTGGGCATTAGAACCACGCCGTAAGTGCGGCCATGCTGGGGAAGGAAACAGTCGAGCCATCCTGGAAGAGGTGGCGTCCCCGAGATCCAGTCCCCAGCTCCAGGATGTTGGCTGGAAAAGGAGTTGAGTTTTAGGCGTCTTGAAGTTCCCATAAACCAGTTGGAAGAAAAAGGCCACAACAGGATAGCAGTTTCACCTGGGAAAATCCAAACCTGGCTGGTGTGCTGACAAGCCGTGGAGAGGAAGAGGTGCTACAGGGAGCAGCTGCCTGAAAAGGATAACCAGGTATGAGCCCCTGGGCTGGAGGCTGTGCTCGCTAAAGGGAAACAAATGAAAGCCGTGGCCTAAGTTCCTTCCGGTGTGCGTGTCTAGGAAGCCAGTGTATGTCCCCCAAGTCACCAAAGGGACCACGGTTCACTTGCAGGTCACTCTGTGATTGGTTCTCAAGGCACTGCACTCTGGACAGCCCAGCACAAAGCCAGAGAAACTGATGAGGACTTGGTCCTATGAAAAGCCACCTCTTTCTCTTGCCATGGGGAGAGCTTGATATTTTCCTCCCTTTACAATTTGCCCCAAGGGCAAGGGTATTAATGGCCTGGTTTTTAAAATTCTTAATATGCTAATCCCAGTAGCTACCACTTGAGCAAAGAATTGCCTAAAGCTCACAAAGCTAAGCGGACTAGAGCAGATGATAGCCCTGAGCTAGGACTGAAGAGAGCTGAATTTGATCTCTAATATTAGAGTTGTAGTGTATTAACTCTTGGGTTCTGAAGTCTGCTTGCCTGAGTTCAAAATTCTGGCTCTTGTTCGTCGCTGGTAATTTTGGGCAAGTTACTTCTCTCAGCTCAGTGTCCTTATATATAAAACGAAGATAATAATAGCTTTAACTCACAATGTGATTGTGAGAAGCAGAGGAAATAATGTTTATAATGCACTTACCCTCAGGACCAAGGGAGACAGGTGCCAGCTGCCCTTATCACACAGAACATGTGACCAGGGCTAAATCTGCAAGATGCAAAAAACCCAGGTCTTCCCTGGACTGCATGAGGGTGGACTTCATGTCTCATAACTGCTTCCCGCCCCTGAGATGTGTGCTCCCCGTACAAGGCAGGGTGAATGGAGAGAGGGCACGGGACCCCAGAACTGCTGACACAGTCCAGTGCTCAAAACCAGAGACCGCACCTTAGTTCTGTTGTCACCCCGCGAGGCTGTGCCATCCCCTCCTTCTGCTACTCAGTGGTGGCTCTAAACTCGGGACACTTGGTACTCTGGCTGGCAGAATTGCCCAGAAAACCCCGCAGTGGTGTTATGTAAAGTGGACCCTTGGGCCATGCCCCAAGGGTGCTTGTTAAGAGGATTCTCAGGCTCCTGCTCCCCTGACCAGCAGCCCACCATGGCCCACCAACCAGTCAGGCTCTTTAACAAGGTGGTTCTCAGGCACTTAGGTTTGACTCCCCAAGGCAAAATAACCCAGAGAACAAAATGAAACTGTTGGGACAAGTGAGTCAGCTGAGTTGAATTAGCAAGGTAGGTCTGAGACCAGGCTCTTGAAGGCTTGGGGAAAGGGGGCGGGGAGACGCTTGTTATAAGTCCGATGGATAGAACTACCTCGACGATGTTTCCCTTATCCCAGTGGGGCTCAGACGCTCATGAGGGCTGCCTCGCCACTTGTTCAAGCCCCAAGCAAAGGTGATGTCATGGGGCAGCACCCATTTTTATGCTACACTGACTGTCCTGTGTCACCAAGCTAGTTTATAAGCCAGCCGGAGCAAGGCTCCATTCTGCATGAAACTAGAGCTTTTCTTTGCTCAAAACAGTTTCTCTGACCTGAGGAGGAAACCCATGTAGGCAAGAGGAGTTTGCCAGCCTCTACATTGGATGCACAGTTGAAAAATCATGTTAGGAACTAGAGCCTCTGACTCTGCTGGATCATGAATGGGCAAGACAGAGTGTCCTTCAATTTTGAGGTTCGATAGTTTGGGGTTTACTGAAGGCATGGGCTTAATACATCCCCATACTTTCCCTGAGAAGGGGATAAACAAAAATATTTTCTAGTTTATTTCTCAGGTAGAGAATCAAATTGGCCAACTCATTCCCAGACCAGCTTGGAGAAGCGGGCTGAGGTGGACACAGGGCTGACGGCACTGGGCAGGCCCCTGCTTGCCTTCTCTGGAGGCTTTCCCAGCAGCATCATTCTCTGGTGGGCAAGTGTCGTCATTGCTCCGTTAGGTCAAGCTAGGGACAAGGAGCCTGAGAGCTTCAGAACCAGAGCCTGGGTGGTTTAGGTCACAGGCTCTGAGCCCACCTGTCTGGGCTGCCTGGCTCTGGATGACTCTGCCATGGTTTCCTGAGGCATGACACGAGGACAGCAGTAGCACAAAGTGCCGCTGTGAGGCGTGAAGATGTAAATTGGAACGTCTGGCACTTGGGGAGGACACGCACGTTAGCAATTCTTAGGTCTGTCTGCCAGCATAGGTCCTGGCTGTGCAGCCGTTTGAGTTTTGTTGAGGTATGGAGTGAATCGGCTCTCCTTGAGTATGTTAAAATTCTCACAAAGAAGGGGTAGTAAATACATGCTGAACACCAAAGGGCATGGTAACAGATAGGTTTTGTTTGATTTCTGAAGGGACTCTAGCAAAACATGGTCTGCTGTTGTTTGAGAATATCTCAACTTGGGAAATGAAATACACCCTTGCTGGCTGGGTCGGAACCATTAGCCATGACCTTTCTGGTTTCCTCACCCCGTTCTCCATCCCGGTTTCAGTTCATGTTTCTGCAGTGCCTTCCTGCTGACCTGCACTGAGCGAGCCACAGAGACACTGAGAGCCATCCTGTGCCTGCCCTGTGTTTCCTGCTGGGGCCTCGTTACGATAAGGGTGGAACCTTGGTATTTGCGGGGCCCCTTGAGCAGGGGTGAGGTGGGGACAGACTCCCTGCTGGCTCCGTGCGGTCTGATGACTGGATCCAGGGCCCACGTGCTGTAGCTCTCCCTGGCTGAGGTGTGTGCCCTGAGTGCACACACACACACACCCCCAGCAGGACGGGTGTGTCTAGAAAAGCGCCAAACAGGTGGGCCTGGACAATTCACAACCAGCCGAGCCAGTTCCCTCCTGTGCCCATGTGGGATGCCAGCCGCACCAGCAGGCCCAGGTCTGACTGCCAGGCCCCATTTAGGGTTGTTTTCCTCTGATGTCCATTGCACGGGTGGGGCCCTTGTACATCTACAGCCTTCTCTGGGCCAAATTATCTAGCACAATCTCTGCTATTAATTTTTTCCAGTAAATTAGAGGCCAGAGGGGGAAAGAAAAGGAAACGAAGAATCAAGGATCCCATGTTAAGAACTCTGTGCCAGAACTTTCCACTCCAGCGCTGAACATGGTGAGGGTTTGAACCTCCTGCCAAGAAAAGCAGAAAGCTGACAGTTCCACTGCAGGCCCAAAGGGAAAGGTAAGCCCTTCACAAGCCAGTTCCTGCAAGGCCCCCAGGAGCCCCGCAGAGTCTGGTTCAGAAAATAACCAAACAGGCGTGCGGAGCTGCCGCCCACACCCCGGGCACTCGTCAGCAGAGAGGAGTCCAGCTGGCACTGTGGCCCCACGCACAGGCTTGAGAGTCTCATTGTTTCGTATCTCCCGGAGGCATCAGCGGCTGGGAGGTGGCAGGGTCAGATCTGGGGCTAACGGACAGTGGCCAAAGGCTTTGGGCCAAAAGGCCGCAGCAAGGCCGGCCAGCTGAGAGGAGGAATGTCACGTCCGCAGCGGATGCCTCCTGCTGTGGAGACTTCGGGCACAGGAACTCTGGCTCAAATGCCTTGACTAGTCCCCAGCCAGGAAGTGAGTCCAGGGCCCCATCCTTCTCAGAGAGCTGCCGGGAGCCTTTCGGCAGGCCTTCTTTCCACCTGGTCGCTGCCACGAGCCCAGGTCTGGTCCTCGTGTTTGCTGCCACACCCCGAGCGCATGCCTGGCCTGTCACGAGCACCCCACGCAGACACAGGAGTGTGCGGGCCAGTGGACTCTGGCTCTCTGGTCAATGTCCGTCTCTGAGCACTGTTGGTTCTGTCCTGGGGTCGATTCTGTGTAAGTTCAGCGCGCGGGTATATGAGCAGCCTGTACTCTCAGCCCAGCACTGTGTCAGTCACTGGGGAGGTTCAGGGCAGCTGATGAAGCCTGGGCCCTGCCTCCAGGAAGCTTAGAGTAGGTGGAGAGCAGGTTCATGCACATGGCACCAGTGTGCTTGTACAGGCTACAGGTGCCAGAGGAGTTCAGAGGCTGGGCCCTCCGTCCAGAGACGCTTGGCATGTGGGAGGGGCAGAGAGCAGGGCCAGGTCATCACTTCTCAAGCTCTTACTGTGCTCTCCTTCCTGCCTCTCCCCACCACAGTGCCAGCCTCAGGCCCCCGGTGCAGCTGGCAGAGGGGCAGGCTGGAGGCTACGGGGGGAAGGAAGGGGGGCCAGGACCTCTACCCTGCACGGGCCTCTGGCCTTATGGCCCAGGCCGTCACAGGTATGGCGGACGGCAACACGAAGTCCCCCATCCAAGGTAGCCAGCACGCAGTACCTTTTATTTTGAAAAGAATTTAGTTGTGACCAAAGACTGAGAAAGGAGTCTACTGAACCTTAAGGTACCCATTTTCCAATGTCGACAATTACCAACATGCAATACTTCTTGAAAGAAAAAGAATAGAAAAATGATTATTAAAAGAAAGAATGGGTATGAAAGAGGGACACAGGAGCCAATTGAAAGAGCTCCAAATAGCCAAATCTGGAACAATTTGAGCAGTAAAATGAACAACACAGTATTAAAACATTGATATATAACCCAAAGTATAAAATAATCATGATATAAATAATTGAATGGATAAATAAATAGAGCATAGATAAACTTCCCAAACGAATTGCAAATCATTTATGTAGCTACTCCGCCCTCAAGGATGTGGGGTACAACTCCCCACCCCTCAGCTGGGCTATGCACATAGGCTTCTTCTAAAGGGAACAGTGTGGAAAGGGGGATAAAGAGGAGCCTTACGGGGGGACAAACCTCAGCCAGGTGGCCAAGGTTAACAAAGTCCGTGAGAAGCCATGTTGATAGCATGTACCACTGATAGGATGGGATGAAAAGGCACTTGACCTTTGTGGTCTTTCTCCCCAAAACTCAAGTCTAATCATGAGAAAAAACTGACACAAATCCCAGTGGGTGGGGAGCCTACAAAATACTTGATGAGTCCTCTTCAAAACTGTCAAGGTCACCCAAAGCAAGGTGAATCTGAAAATATCACAGCCAAGAGCAAGCTAAATGTCATGAGGTAATGAGGTATCTCGAATGGGATCCTGGGACAGAGAAAAGGCATAGGTAAAAATGAAGGAATTCCAAATAAAGTATGTGCTCAATCATGTCCAACCCTTTGCAACCCCCTGAACTGTAGCCTGCCAGACTCCTCTGTCCATGCCATTTTCCAGGCAAGAAACTGGAGTGGGTTGCCATTTTCTTCTCCAGGGGAAATAAAGTATGGGCTTTAGTTAATAGGTCAATATTTTCCCTTAGTTATGATGAATGTACTATATTAATGTGAGATACTAACAAGAGGGGAAACTGGCTAGCGGGCAGAAGGGAACTCTGTGAAAGTTTATTATTTAAAATATATTATTGTTCTTTCTCGTGGCTCAAAGGTTAAAGCGTCTGCCTCCAATGCGGGAGACCCGGGTTCGATCCCTGGGTCGGGAAGATCCCCTGGAGAAGGAAATGGCAACCCACTCCAGTATTTTTGCTTGGAGAATCTCATGGACTGAGGAGCTGCAGTCCATGGGGTCACAAAGAGTCGGACACGACTGAGTGACTTTACTTACTTACTTACTTCTCACAGCTGTGTGTCTGCAGAGGGCAGAGAAAGTGTCCCATTAACCTGGGCTGTTGGTGAGCCCTCTGCCCGCCTGCCTGGTTTTGTTGTTGGACGTGCCTAAGAAATAGGAACGAGGAACAGTAGCCACTGGGCCCTGTACTCTGAACTCCTGCATCAGCTGGTAAAACACAGAGCCAAGGTTACTGCGAGCAAGTGAAAGAGGATGTCCAGGAACCAGTTAGGCGTGCCGGGCTGGAGTGGAGAAGGCTGGCTGTGGTCAGCTCCCGGGACAACTGACTCACCGTGCCTTGCCTGTGAGTCACGCAGCGTCACACTGTGCGCCGGGTGGCCCGCATGTGGTGCGGAGAGCACCGCATTATGCCGGGGACTGACAGCTGGGGGGTGGGGGTGGCAGGGGGTCTGGCCAGAAGGGTAAGGTGAGCCTGCCCCCACTCTTCATTATCACCATCCGTATCCTGGTAAAAGACAGGAGTAGGCATTCAAGGCCTCTATTGTCCACCCTGGGGGAAACTCATGCACGTTTAGTCTGCTCCCCACCCCGTGAGACCACCCATTTCAGAGACTAGGAGTGGTGGGAGCACGTGGCCTTTGGAGGCAGCAGACCTGGGTTCAGGTCCAGACTCTACTCTTTGATAGCTGGTGAGTCACTCCAGCTCTCTGACCTGTTTCCCCAGCTGTAAAATACAGATAACACACCTGCCCTACCCACCTCGAGACTGAATCAAGCATCAAATGGCGGGGGGCAGTGACCAGGAGGCTGTCTCCCCCGGGTTCTTGTTTGGATGGAGGTGGCAAGGACAATCAGCATTGTTTTTTTTTCTTTGTCTGTCCTGGGTCTTATTTGCAGCACACAGGATCCTTAGTTGTAGCATATGGGGTCTAGTTCCCTGACCAGGAGTCAAAGCTGGGCCCCAGGCGCTGGGAGCACAGAATCTTAGTCACTGGACCACCAGGGAATCCCTGACAATCAGCATTCTTCAGGCAGCAGGTGAGGACTTCGTAACCTGGGGGCTACTCTGGGATAGAATTGTGTGTGTGTCAGGATGCTTTTGGTTGCAAGCAATAGTAAATAATCAATCCAACTCAAATTGGCTTACCTAACTGAGAAGTACAGAGGTAGGTCCAGGCTGCAGGAGCAGTGTGACAGAGCAGTGGCTGTTTCTCAGGAGTCTGTGTGGACTGGCCTCCAAGACAGGCTTCCTTCTAGGTAGGAAAACGGTTGTTGGAGTTCCAGGCCACACATTCCACCATCCCTAACAGGAGAGAGCTGCTTTCCCGGCATCAGATGCCTGGGGCTTCCCTCTCTTTGGTCTATTTTAGGCCACATCCTTGGCTCTCAATCAATCACTGAGGCTAGGACAAACCATGCTGATTGGCTTAGGCCTGGGTTATTATTAAACCTGAACAAGTTGCTGAAGCAGAAGGATAAATTAAAATGATTGGCTTGGGCTAATCAGGAATTGGCCTGGACGGGGGTTGAGGGGGGGAATACTCACACAAGCCTTTTGGCTGCCACAGTTGGGGAGGGAAGGAATGGATGCCACAAGGTCCACGCCAGGCTTCTAGAATCCACCAGTATGGAGAACATAGTGATTAGATCACTAGCATCCATCTCTCCCTTTTAAGAGTCAGCCTGCAATGCAGGAAACCCTGGTTCAATTCCTGGGTTGGGAAGATCCACTGGAGAAAGGGTAAGCTACCCACTCCCGTATTCTTGGGCTTCCCTGGTGGTTCAGACGGTAAACAATCCACCTGCAATGCGGGAGACCTGGATTTCATCCCTGGGTTGGGAAGATCTCCTGAAGAAGGGAATGGCTACCCACTCCAGTTCTCTGGCCTGGAGAATTCCATGGACAGAGGGGTCTGGCAGGTTATAGTCCATAGGGTCACAAAAAGCCAGACACAACTGAGCTAGTTTCACACACACTACGAATTTGTATTGAGGCTTCATTCTTTCCCCATTCTTGGTCTTTGTGCTTCTGATGGAGCCCCATTTCCTGCTCATGGGAGAAGCATGTGATCAATCAATGTATTGTAGTCTCCTGGCCATGGGATTGAGTCTCAGAAAAGCACGTGGCTTGATCAAAGCCAGTGAAATGCCATGATACTCACTGGGAAGGAAGTGCCTGCTGCTCTTGTCTGCTGAACTTGACCCTAAGGGTATGTGAGGTCTGGAGTTATTGCTGCTGCATTTTAGAATCACGTGGAGAGAGCCTGACGCCAGAGCCGGGAGAAACCCATTGAAGCCACTCACAAAGCTACGCTAATTCCTGAACTTACAGTTTATGAGTCAACACATTTCCTCTTTGCTTTAAGCCAGTTTGGGTCCGGTTTTCTGTCAGTTGCAACAGTTCTTTACATCATACAATTCTCCTTCCTGTTCAAGGGCAGTGAATGACCTGAGCAATGCACATTGGTGGTTAAAATGTTTGGGCTGAATGTTAGCAAGTACATTTTGTCATTTAACACTAATATCATGCACATGGAAAGCATCCCAGCCACGAGAGATGTGGAAGAATGTTGAATGGATGGGATTTAGTCTAGACTTAGGGGTAGGCAAATACAGCCCATGAACCAAATCTGACCCACTACATTTTCATAAAGTTTTATTGGCACACAGCCATACTTTGCAGCTGTCTTGTACTACAATGGTAGAGCAGAGTTGAGTAGTTGCTTGCAAAGCCTAAAATATTTTATCAATAGCATTTGGCCACCTGATGTGAAGAGCTGACTCATTTGAAAAGACCCTGATGTTGGGAAAGATTTAAGGCAGGAGGAGAAGGAGACGACAGAGGATGAGATGGTTAAATGTCGTCACTGACTCAATGGAGTTTGGGTAGACTCCAGGAGTTGGTGATGGACAGGGAGGCCTGGCATGCTGTGGTTCATGGGGTCTGAACTGAACTGAACTGAACTTTGGCCTTTTAGAGAAATTTTGCTGCCCCCTGGTGTAAATGGTGGAAGAATAAAATATTAGCAGAATACTTCCCCCAGATGAATACCCACATCCTCAGATGGAAGCAACACTGAATCCCTGAATCATAGACCCACTAATCCCATCCATACCGAGCCCTATTCAGGAACAGAGACGCAGTAGACGGTGGGCTTGTGGACACAGCGGGAGGAGAGTGGGGCGAGCAGAAACACTCAGTGGCATACACACACTACTCTGCTGTGTGAACAGACAGCTAGTGGGGCGCTGCTGTCCAGCTGTTTGCTGTTGTACAGCAGAAACTGAACACAACATTGTAAAGCAATTATATTTCAATAATAAAAAAAGCAAAGGGGAAAGGTCTCCAGAATAGCATGGAAAAAACATGTGATTCAAGCCCTACCATCAGCTTTAGGAAAGCAGTTTCCCAAGTTTATCCCAGAATGGTATGTCCTGAGTCTTTGTTAAGATGTCAGCACTGTTAACTATACATCTGACTTTTGAAGCCAATGGATTCCATGTCTACCAACAATAAACACGCTTAGGGCACTCAAGAAGCTCCATTTTTAACCCTGGTTATCAAGCTCCTGCCAGAAGTGCAGTGTAGTTAATACTGATGAAAACAGCCAGGGCCAGGTAAGCCACCACGCTGCCAGGGGTTTATAAACTCCATTCCTCTGCTCAATTAAATCACCAGGAGTCAACATATCAAGATCCAAGGCTAGACCTCCATGGAAGGCTATCACAGAAATGTTATTTAATAGTATGGCTCTGCTTCTGTGTGAGGTTTTCCCAAGAAGGGGCTTCATCGAGGACGCTCCTGCATTGTCACTTGCACAGTGGCCATCGTCTAACTTGCAACTTCTCAGAAACTGTACCAGAGGGCAGGTTAGTAACGCTGTTGACTCATTGTCATCTCAGTCAAGTCTGTGCTGGCTTACCCAGAGGACCCCTTTCTGCTCACAGCAGTCTGGCAGGCTTCCTAACGCACAGCGTTCAGGGTGCGTCTGGGATAGGTTCCAGGGGATGTTGGGGCCCATCTGGAGACAGAGCTCTGCAGTCAATTTCTTTCTTGATAGAGGGAATATTTGGGGCAACCTACCTTGAATGCTGTGGAAGTGCCTCTAACTTAAGGATCCATGATAAATCTGAGGACTTACCTGGAATGCTCTTTTAAGTCAGGAAACCCTCCGGACCCAAATGGGAGCAGAGAGAGGTCCCATGAATACACCAGTATAGACTCTCCTGAGGTAAGAATACTAGTGAATGATCCTCTCTTTTCTACCTTGCCAAATTCCCCTACACTTTGGGGCCTGGCTCAAATCCTCCCTCCTTGGCATAAAGCCAGTGTAGACTGAAGCAATCCCTTCTCTTAACCACACCAATTACTACTGCAATTAATCTCTTAATACCTTGAGGCTACTGGTGTTAGAGGATTGGCCTTTCATTGTAGTGATGGGAGGGTGCACTTCAACATGATGCTTTGTAGCCTGAACATTTGTTAGCCTGGCAAGAACAGCATGGGGACAAGAATTACAAGCCAGGATATGGACCTGGTCAATCAGCTCTGTAGGCACCTTCTTCTTTCCCATCAAGGAGGGACAGGTCACAGAGCACCCGCCTTCTTGGCTTCTCCTTGGGAGAGGGTCTGACCAGGTGAGGAACACCAGGTGACCACATGATGCCGACCTGCCCCTGTAGCAGCTGCCCGGCCTCTCGCCAGGATGTCACCCACTGCCGAGTTCCTGCATGAGGACTTAGGAGCAAGGTCCCTGCTCATAGCCAGGTGAAGGGACAAACACACAGACAAGCCTGTGTGTGTGGAATGCTGGACAAACCTCCCTGGAGGGAGGTTGAAGCACACAACTTCTCCCCCTCTTTGTTAGGTCCTCCCTGTCCTCGACTGGAGAAGGTGTGGGCAGGAGGAAGCCAAGTCACACCTCTTTGTAAATACTGACTCATCCGGTCTGGAATGGCATACAGGAGGAGACAGGTGACCCACAAGCAACTTGGAGAGCTCCTAACGCTGGACACTCGGGAGTTTTCTTGGTACCAGTCATGAATGAGAGACGTCATAGAAAAGGTTATTTTTTTATTATTTCAAGGAGGTAATACATAGCTCAATACGCCAAAGCACTAGGAAATTAGAGGCAGCAGATGGCCAGAGTTTTTGAGATGAGCCTTACGCTGCATCTCTGGGTCCCCATCTGCCCACAGCCCACGGCTGCTTACAGGAAGGCCAGACCAGCAACATGGAGCTTGCTGTGACCGTCGGATTGGGGGTGAGCCAACACCACCCCCACTAACCGAGAAAGGGTTGTTCTGTGTGGGCAGCAGGGGCCCTGCCAGGCTGGACACTCTGGGCAGCGCTCAGCCCTGCCCTGGCAGCATCCAGCTTATCTAGCACTAGGTTTTCTTTCTCTGAGCCTGGAGTAGGCAGGATGTGAATAAATCCTGAGTCAGAAATGAAGGTGAAAGACTTAGTAGTGTTAATGCTCGGGGTGAGAGAAGACAACACTGTCTTTCAGAAGGGTGAGCAGGGAGTTGGGGCAAGAAAGACGGAAACAGCCTGGCTGAGAGCTGAAGGTGCTGCCTTGCAGTCTTCAGAGGGGCTGATCAGGGCACGTGATGGGGTGGCTCTGGGGCTGCTTCCTCTGGCTCAGAGTTGAACAAGAAGTTCGTTTTCCACTCATAATTGGTTCCCGACTCTAAGCTACCACAGCTGGGGCCGAGGCAGATCCTGCCCACGCGGCAAGCTGGCCTTGAAGATGTGTGGTCAGTGCCCAGTCTGGAGAGGCAGGGACTCACACCTCCCAGCCCTGCTCCCCCAGCCCTAGCTCCTTCCTCTTGCAAGTAATCAGGCTGGGAGGTGAGGACCTTGGGCACCTCTGAGTGAAGCCCCACCACGTTATTTTCCTGGAGAATTCATTTTGGTGAGACTCAAAGCCCCTGCCTAGGCATGGAGCAGACTTCTTTCCACCCACAGGAGGCCATCTTCCTGGTGACGCAGTGGTAGCACACGTGAGAATCGCAGCCACAGCTCTGAATGCTGTAATACTCAGACGTCATTCACTTCGATGGACGGTCGCGCTGGCCAGCTGGCAGGGCGGGGCTGCTATTCCAGCATGCACTGCTCCCCAACCAACCCTGGCCGGGCCAGAGCAGGGTCCAGATGCTACACAGCTGGTAGGTTTTTGATAGGACGGGAGTGGAAAGAATTTTTAAAAAACCACACCATTGTGTTCTCTGAACCAAGAGCCATCAGTTTTGTTCTGTTTAACAAAAAAGGACAAAGAACCAAGCTTCACAGCGGCCAAGGCTTGTGCAGCAAAAAATGCAGTATGTATCGACATGTATAAACCTTGGTCTGACTGGGGAGATGGGTGAACACAGAGCTGCAGGACCCCATGTCCCCTAGTCAGTGGCGGGTTCCGCTGATGCCTCATCCTCATGTTCCTCAAAGCCTGGAACCGGCTTCTGCAGAAAGTACATGGTAGCCTGGATCACTTTGTCTGGTCCAATATTGTACACAGGGTGAGTGGGCTGCTGCAAAGAGAACAGATGCCAGTCAGTCACCCCATGGTCCTTGGACATGTGTACAGCCTTTGCCCATTAAATGCACTTGTAAGAATATAACAAAAATCAGAGCTGCACACAGAAATTTATCTTACAAGGCCCTAAAGTTCAACAACAGGGTACTGGTAAAAACACGTTCAGCACATGGGACACAAAGGAATTATAGAGCCATTAAAAATATATATACTTTCAAATATTTGATGACACTGGCAAGTACTTACATTAAGTGAGGATAACAGTATGTGTGATATCCCAAACTTATTTTTAAAGTGTTTGTAGATGTGATGTATATAGAATATTCCAAAATAGGAGCAGTGGCATGACTATTTAAATTTTTCTAATTTATACTTTTATGTATATCTCAATTATTAAAACAATGAACATGCATTTATATTTATAATCAAGAAAAAGGTATACAATCCTAACATTTAAGTAAATGTGTCAGGCCATATATAAATTATTTTATCCCACTGCACCACAGAGACTCTGGTTTGAGACAGGGTACAGTCCTGGGCCAGTATTCAGGATTCTTCCACTCTGGGACAAGGAAGAAGGGGACATGATTGCAAGAGATTTAAAAACTTCAAAGAAAAAACCATGCCCAGCTTCAGGCCAAAATATAAAAATTTTGATAAACTGAGCAGCTTTATAAAACAATATGGATTTTCAAAATTGCTCAAGAAGAAATTCTTTAAAGCCCATATGAATAAGTTAAAGAACAATTGTTTATTCTGCTACAACCATTTCCCACACCCCACCAAATACCAGGTCTACCTGTTTTCTCAAGCAAGTGTTAGCTTATAATCTCTAACTTTCACAAAATCTTCCAAAGAAAAAGTAGGGTAGGAAGACACCTATCTAATTTTATGAGGCTATATTATCCTGAAACACAAAAGAACAGTACCATAAAACAAAAATTTAGATCTTTCTCATGAACACACATGCAAAAACAAATCCTAAATAAAAACATGAGCCAAAAATACCAGCAGGGCAACTCCAGCAGTGTGATAAACCAGTACACACACACACACACACACACACACAGAGTATTATAACCAAGTAGGGTTTATCCTTCTAATGTAAAGTTAACAATGTGTATTAACAAAACATAATACAGATTAAAGGAGAAAAACCCAGATGTAGAAAAAGCATTCAATAAAATTTAACACTAGATTATGATTCAAACAAAAAACAACTCAGCAGACCAGGGAAAAGGGGGGGGGGAATATCCTTAACTTGACATGAAATATTTATCAAAACCTCACAGTTAGCATCTTCCTGAAGGTGGAATTATAGAAGCCTTTCCATTACAATCTGAACACTTTCTATTACCACTTCTGGTCAACACTCCACAGAGCATTTAGCCAACATAGCAAGATAATAAAAATATCTTACATGGCAAGATAAATAAAATTCTTAAGCATCAGGAAGGAAATGACAAAACTGTCCTTATTTGAAGATGACATTACGGTCTAAATAAAAAAATCCAAGAGATTCTATAGACAAACTATTAACAACTATTAGGAGAATTCAGTGGGAATTCCCTGGTGCTCCAGTGGTTAGGACTCCAGGCTTCCACTGCAGGGGGCTGGATTCGACTCCTAGTCAGGTAACTAAGATCACATAAATTGCTTGGAGCAATCAGAAAGAATTCAGCAAGACTGCTGGGTGCAAAGTTAAACAACAATTATCAATAGCATTGCTATACATTAATAACAGCCAATTGTAAAATAAAATGGAAAAAAATACTGCAGTCACAATAGACACAAAAACTATAAATTTCTTAAGACATAAATCTAACAAGATATGCTAGTCCTTTGTGGGAAATGATAAAAGACCATTAAAATATAGGTAAAAAACCTGAAAAATATTAAGGGAAGCCTTAATATTAAAATCAGTTGTCTCCCATTAATATTACATTCAATGCAATCCAATGCAATACAAACTCCACTACCTTTTGTGTTTGTGTGGAACCTAATAAGCTGATCCTAAAATGCAAAAGGCAAAGGATAATGAAAACAACAACAAAAAAAGAATGGGGTGGGTGAGGGGGACTTGCTTACATGCATTTAAGACTTGATAAGACAGTGAAGATAATAAAACAGACCCATGGAACAGAGTGTCCAGAGACAGAATCAACTCATAAACAGAAACTTGAGTATGTAACAAACATGTGATACACATCAGTAGGAAAGGTTGTAAACTTCAGTAAATGGTGCTGGTCAACTGGTATCCAAAACAGGAAAAAGATAAAATTATATCCAACCCTCACTACAGATGGAAATCCATTCCAAGAGAATTTTAAAATTAGATGAGAAAAGCAAAATTTACATTGTTTAGAAAAAAATATATTTATGACCTCAGGTAGGAAAGGATTTCTTAAGTAACCCCATGCCTCCCCCCTAAACCTTTGAAAACCAAAAAGGCAAATAAAATTATTCAGTTCAGAGTTAAAATCTTCTATTCAACAAAAAACACTAATAAGAAGGTGAAAAGTCACAAACTGGAAGAGATTCACCACACACATTACACATACCATTGACAAAGAACTAGTATCAAGAACACACAAAGAACTACAAACCGTATAAGAAAAGAGCAAACAAAATTACAAATCAGTAAGAAAATGAGCAAAGGAAAAGAGCGGCTGGCAATTTACAGACTAACACAAATGGCCAAAAAAAGGTTTGAGAAGATGCGTAGCCTCACCAGTAACCAGGGAAATGCAAAACAAAACTGAGACACCACTAGTCAAGTTAGCAGAAAGGAGATCTCTAACTACAGCACAACTCTGCTTGGTGTTGTGTGAGTGAAAAATAACCCAACCACACAGGGGCACGGTTCAGGGCCATCTAGTAAAGATGAAGGTGGGTGTCCCAGAGAAACTGTAACAAGAATGTTCGCTGCAACCCCTTGTGTCACAGCACAAGCTGAAACCATCTCGATGCTGACCAACAGGAGACTAGAAAGCGCAATGAGTACACCTAGCCAAGGGGATACCATACAGTAGTCAAGATGAAGAAATTAAAGCAACATACATCAAGTCGGCTAAACCTCAGGGTAATGTCAGTGAGAAACGTGATGCAGAAGATACCTGTTATAAAGCAACGGAAAGCATACAAAACAACTCTGTTATCTGTGGATACGTACCTCTGTAGTGATAGCACAAAAACATCTGCAGGCATGATCAATGATGGATTTAGGATGGGGTTACAATGAGGAAGGAGGGAGGGAAAGGAACGGAAGAGGGCTGCATAGCAGGCAACCACATGAGAAAGCTGAAGGGTTGCTACTTGGATTTTCTCAGTTAATTAGTGAGGCTGAGCATCTTTCATCCACCTACTGGCCATCAGCGTTTCTTCTGCTGGAATATTCCATGGCAGTCTGCACGGGCACATCATCTGACGGCCAAGGCCAGTCTTAGTCGGAGCCCTGTCTCAGGCTCCTGACTAGGTTCAGAAGCATCGCCTGTGGCCAGGCTGGCCTGAGGCTGGATGCCGTGGTGAACAGCCCGCCCACAGGGGGCTGATGGTTTTTGAGGGAAGCAGACAAAACCCAGTTAAAGACACACAGGACAAATTGTGCTGGTGCTATGAGGGGCACGAATCATGCTCTGGCCGAGCGTTTCCGGGCATCTCATTTATAGACGGTGGTCTGAGAGGGTTTCTCTGTATGCAAGGCTGCATGTTGAGAGCTCCAAGAGAAGACATCAGCCACACGGGGAGGGGCTGCTGCAGGAGATGCAGAAACCACTGCCCCCGAGCCAGCTTCCTCGGAGACGGGGACTAATGACAAGTGGTCTGGGTCCTAGACTCCGGGACACAGGCACACACCCTCCGTTGCAGGCTGGATCCCTGCTTAGAACCTCGAGTTTGCAGGTCAGGTGCTCACAAATGGGGAATGGGCTGCAGACGAAGCGGGTGTGGGGACGGCGAGCTCACCAGCCCGTCCATGGGGGACACTCGTGCCGTGGGTTCTGGAGGCCCCACAGGGCTGCTCTGCCCTCCTGCCAGCCCCGTCCTGGAGCCCTGCGGGGAAGCGGTGGTAAGCCCCACCCCCACCACATCCCACCTTACCAGGGCGTTTTCAGGTACACCCAAGACCACATCGTGCAACATGGCTCCGCTGCCGAAGTGCTGGGCTATGGACAGGCCACTCAGGCAGTAGCAGGTGTGGTAGAAGTCCCGGGACCTGCAAGGATGCGGCAGCTCTAAACAGGTATCCTCTGCTCCCCACCCACCTCGGCACAGCCTCAGAAGACAAGGCCATAGATAAGGCCCAGAGCACTCGGGCGACCAAACCCGCCCTCCACAAGCCTAGAAGCCTGGCTTCCCCCAGCAGCGTTCCCCCACCTGCCTGACCGCAGGAACTGTCTGTCCTCTTGACTTCCTTCTAGGAAGGGCTCTCCAGGGTAGTGTTGCTAAATCCATAGAGTACATTAAAAAAAAAAACCAAAACAAAAAGCCATAAAAAAACCCCACGCCAAAATGTCTAGAAATGGGTCAAAATTCTTTCTTCAATGGGTCAAAATTTACAAATGGGTAAATTGCTGGGGGCCAGCCTTCAGCTGAGCCTTCCCCTGGAAGCAAGCAGGAGGAGGCAGGATGTGTGTGTGTGTGTGTGTGTGTGTGTGTGCAGGGGGCAGGGAGGGGGTCGGGTGCAGGGATGAGGGGAGTGAGCAGCAAAGGGAACAGGACTTGACTGGCTTCCCTTTTTCTTTCAGTATGGCACCTAAAGGTGTTCAATCTACTCTATGAAAGCTGTGATTATAATCTCTGTTTATGACATTCTTGAGAGTCCCTCAGAATTAAGGAGATCAAGCAAGGAGATCAATCAATCCTAAAGGAAATCAACCCTGACTATTCATTGGAAGGACTGGTGTTGAAGCTGAAGCTCCAATACTTTGGCCATCTGATATGAAGAGCCAACTTACTGGAAAAGACCCTGATGCTGAGAAAGATTGAGGGCAGGAGGAGAAGGGGACGACAGAGGGTGAGATGGTTGGATGGCATCACTGACTCGATGGACATAAATCTGAGCAAACTCCAGGAGATGGTGAAGCACAAGGAAACCTGGCGTGTTGCAGTTCTTGGGGTCGCAAAGCGTCGGACTTGACCTAGTGACGAACAACAGCATGACATCCAGGAGTTTTAAACCCTGTATCCTGTTCTATTTAGGTCAGTTTGGTTAAATAAAAGAGGAAAGAAACGTTACCCACGCAGCAATCTGTTTACCTAACTGGTAAGGGGGTGCAGGCAAGCCGGGAAAAGGAGGGAGCTGGAAGCGCAGGATGTACGCATGGTGCACAGGGCTGCTCCATGCCCGGCTGCAGCTGCACGGAAAGGGCTGCCCCGTCCAGGTCTGAGCAGGCCTGGTGCTCAGCCCCTCGCCCCGCCCTCCCCAGAGACAAGGCACTCACTTGCCAGGTTTATCCAGAAGCCCCCCGGTGGGGCACTGGCAGCACATCAGGATGTACTCCTGCAGGGCCTGCTGGTGAAACATCCAGCGGCTCATGCTGAGGGCAGGGTCACCTGCAGAAGACAAAGGGTCAGTGAGCCCCTGGGCCTGGGAGACATCTGCCGGAGGATCAATGCCTACTTTGTATTTTATATCTATATCCAATAGGAAGTCAAGGTTTCCCCCCACCCAGTTCTGCTTGGACTAATCTTGAAAATCACATTCTTGGGACACGTCCCTTCTCTGGAACCTTAAAATGGGTCAGAGAGCAGCAGGTCAGAGCAGCACTTGGCTTTACCTGAAGCGTCTCCTTCTCCTTACCTTGGATGGCAGTTCTAAACCACATCCCTTGCAGACACAGATGAGCTTTTTAGCTCAGCTTTCCACACTGCCCTCTGCTACTGAGCCTGACTGGGTTCACAATTCCTCCCCTTGGGCTTCTTAAGACTCTTCCTCTAGCACGTCTCTCTTGTCAACCAGACTCTTGATTAGCCGAGAGAACTCCAACAGGGGTAATACTGGTTATTGCTTCCACGTCTCTTAGCCTGAATTTAATCCATCTCTAAAGGGAATTCTCCAGCTAGTCTCTTGGCTCGAAAAGTTTCTCTAAGAAGAATTCTAATAACCGCCCTCCTGCATCATATGATAGTCTAAGCAGAAACTGGGATTCTGGTGATAATACTAAAGTACTGGCCAGCAACTGAGCTTCTTTATTCTGAAGTTCAACCAGCGGTCAGAGAACCTGTGGACACGGTTATCAGGGGAGGAGGAGGGACAAATTACCACCCAGCAGATGTGCACAGAAACATTTATATGAGAATTGTTTTTAAAAATGCACATATAGGATGTGCATTAAGTCTTCGGTCAATTGTATACTTTGATGCCTAGGCTACAAAGGTAGTGAACACCCTGTAAATGGCAACTGAAAGCTAATTTTTCTTCTGTCTTTTTTTTGTTTTATGCATTTTTCTATACAGCTATGATATTTTCTATACAGGTATGAAAGACATATGATTATGTCTTTCATTTAACTCTAGAGGCATACACTTTTCTGTTCTGCCTCATAATTTTCATAACCATCATTCTGAAAACCCACAGAGTATTTCATAAGTGGACACGTGTAACAGCATCAATATAGGCACTGGACCCAAACTCACACATATACGCGCAGAGAATCTTCTATGGTAAAAATTCATCAAAGTTTATAGCAAATGTGGTACATAAAAAGAACTTTCCAAAAGAGTTAATTTTGGAATATTCATATACATAGACTACTACAGAAAATAATCATTTTCAGATTTCTTAAATGAGAGATGGGAGGAGAGATGGGGGCAGTTGGAAAATGACCGCTATCTCCCGGGTTGAGCCCTGGATGACGTGCACGGTCTGCTGATGTTTGGGGGCCGCATACAAAAGCCACTCATCTTCAACACTCAAGTCCCGCCCCCTGAGGTGCTCACACTGGAAGAGGCACACGGGAACTGAGCCCAAGGAAGAGGAGCACAGTCAGGGCCCCCTTCTTGTGCTCAGCCCAGGACACATGCTTCCTCAAGTGCTCACAGTATTATAATTACTTTCTTCTTTGTTCTTTCTTCACTTGTGAGCACAGCACTGTAGGAGATACACACAGATATGATGGAGACTTCTCTCTAGCGTACTTGTTGCCAAGGCTGTTTCTAGTTCCTTGCAATCATAAAAAACGCCGCAGTAAACACCTCTGTAAATCTTCTCTATGTTTAGGATTATTTTCTTGAAATAGATTCAAAGGAGTGGAATGATTCAGTTAAAAAAGAATAAACATTTTTAAGGCTTTTCAGAGATACTGACAAACTGCTTTAAGACTTTATATAGCTGCCAGTAAAATTTAAGATTTTTCCTGTTCTACCTCCAGCATTGTTACTTTTAAAAAGTTCTCAGTGATGCATGTATAACTGAATCACTTTGCCATACACCTGAAACTCCAGTTAATCAACTATGCTTCAGTAGGAAATAAAAATCAGATACAACACCATATATGGAAATAAGTTTTCAGCATTTAAAAACGTTAAAAAGAAAGAGTGACCTAATCATTTATCTTGCTTTTAATTACTAATTAGGGTGAAGTTTTTTCATAACTTGCTTACTAGTTGTATTTCCTTTTGAAAGTATCCTTTGTTTTCTGAGATACAAGAGTCGATTTTATAACCTAACTTCTAACTATATTTACCCTTTATTTGTATCATATGGTATACTTATTTCTCCCTTTTTGCTCTACTTTTTGGCTAAATGGGTTTTTTAAATTACATAAATATTGTTTACCTATATGCCATAATGACACCATTAAATTTTCCTTTGTGATTTCTTCTAATTCAATGGGCACAGGGATTGCAGTGGGGTGCGGGGTGGGGGTGGTGCGTGCAAATTCTAAAACTGATCACAGGGGTGGTTGCACAACTCTGAAAACACTAAAAACTACTAAATTGTACACTTCAAATCAGTAGATTGTTCAGCATGTATATTATATCTCAAGAAAGCTATTATTTTAAAAAGCATATTTATCAAACTTTAGGATTAACTATATGAAACATTAGTATAAAATATACCTTTATTTCATTTTATAATAAATAAAAGACTGTTACCTTAAGGTAAATGATAACCTATTGCTAAAATTGGAAACTGAGAAGAAAATGCTATGTTTATTATTAAATAGATTATAGTGTTGCGGTTACCTTCTACATTTCTCAAAGTTCATAAACTCGACAAGAACTTCCTGAGATCCTGAATTCGCACATCAATACACATAATCACAGAGGGATAAAACAAGATATGATTACAGAGTGATAACTGTGCCTTTTAAGTCCTTTATCCCTCTCCCTTAGAATACAGATACCCATTATAATGTCATTTTGCATTTCAAAGGTTCCTTTTATCTGATAAATCAAAAGTTTTTCCAACAGTAACTGACAGGTACAGCCACATGGAGCTCAGTCTTGCAGGTGGACAATATGGAATATTCCCAAGCCAGCAACTAGTAACTATCAATCCAAACAGAAACTCACAGGCCTGCTGCGGTCTTACCGCTCCACAAAAAAAAAGTGACAGCATTTGACATTTTAAATATATTAATAATTCATTCTTCTACTCAAATACTGTCTTCTATGCCTAAGGCAGTCACCTCATGGACTACTGACAGCCTGACGACCACTTGCCGAGTCAGGGATGGCCTGGGTTCATGTGCCACAGTGTGCTGGTCCCATGTAATCGCTTTAATTATCAGTGTCAGCATCATCACCTTCGAAAAACATATTTGTTCACTTACTAAAATAAAAGTAATACACATGGTAAAAGAACTGTGGTGTTGGAGAAGACTCCTAAGAGTCCCTTGGACTGCAAAGGAGATCCAACCAGTCCATCCTAAAGGAAATCAGTCCTGAATATTCATTGGAAGGACTGATGTTGAAACTGAAACTCCAATACTTTGGCTACCTGATGTGAAAAACTGACTCATTTGAAAAGACCCTGATGCTGGGAAAGATTGAAGGCAGAAGGAGAAGGGGACATCTGAGGTCCCATAGAGATGATGACAGAGGATGAGATGGTTGGATGGCATCACTGACTCAATGGACATGAGCTTGAGTAAACTCCGGGAGTTGGCGATGGACAGGGAGGCCTGGCGTGCTGCAGGCCATGGGGTCGCAAAGAGTCGGACATGACTAAGCAACTGAATTGAACTGAACAGTGGGATATAAAACTTTAAAAGTATATTTCCTGGGACTTCCCGGGTGAATTGCATACATACTGCTTTGAAACCTAACTATGACTACAGTATATTGTGAATATCTTTCTACATCACATCTCCTTCTGATTCCCAACATCAGTATTTTGTCCACCACTCAAAACTTCCTCCCAGATCCCTGCCTGGTCCAAGTCCACTATTTGCTGAGAAGTGAGCTACAGGCCTAATATGGGCCTCCTCCCAGGGAGTGAAAAAAGCTAGAAGCACCAAAATTCACAGACAACTGACTTCTTCCACAGACAAATGTGGAAATATGACCAATCCTCCAAAACTTGTGCTATAAAAAGCAAAATGTAAACCAGGGACCCTGTGAAGACTTGGGCAGGTAGGGCTCCTATTATCCTCTTGCCAGATCCTCCCGGCAGCTACAGAATGACTGCATCTTATCCTTTCCAGGGACAGGCTTGTGAAAGGCGGAGGGTGTTACCAGAGGTTTGACCTCACCAGTTCCAAAAACAGAGATCACTAAAACCCCAAGTTATTTCTTGTTTTGAAACATTGGACTCTCAGGGGATTTCTGATTTCCTACTATAGTGTCCAAAGCAGAGACCAAGCAGGCTCCAGAGTCAGCGGGAGGCCTCAGCTCATCACCTTGAAACCTGGGCTCTAGGCAGAGGAATCTTAGGACAGGCCGCAACAGGGAAGGTGGGGGGACGGAGACACAGGAGAGAGCCTCAGTTTCCTTCAAATAAGAATCTAATGCAAGGGACTCAGGAAAAACAGCCAAACGAGAGAAAGCTGTGTGTCCGGCAAGCAGGTGGGCGGGAGGATGGGAGGCAGTAGAAAAGAATCCTATCTCTACATTTGAGCAAAGAATAACCCAACTACTAAGCTTGCTTCCGGGCCAAGGGCTCATCCTCTGAGACCGCTCAGCATGCAGCAGGGCTGCCACGCCCTCCCCTCTCCCACCAGCTTCCTTCCTGTCTTCCTTCCTTCCTGTTCAAGTAAATGAGAAAGAAGATTCAGGTGGCAGCCTGAGATTTTGAGAGGTAACAAGGGAAGGCTCCCAGAAATTTGCTATTTCCCTGCTTGGATTTGCATTCCCATCTGAGGTCCCACAGAGATGATGAACCTAGGTCTCTCTGCTCCAGCATGCGGGGGTTGGGGGTGGGGAGGCAGTACTAACCTGCATCCAGGATTCTTCAGTGAATTTAAACTATGCCACTTCTAATGGCAGCCGCCCCGCGGCCAGCCTGGCGTGGTGGCTCTTTGCTCCAGGGGTCCTTTCTGCCTTTCTGGCACTGCTGTGACCCGTGCACAGTGTGTTTTCAGTCTGGTATGACTCACACAAAGCTCAGCATCCGAACCTGTGGCTTCACACTCAGCTGAGGTGGCAGTCACCACGCGGCCAGGCGCCCACCTCCCCCACCTGCCACAGCCGGTGGGAAGCAGCAGTGACCTCTGAACCCAAGCACGAAATCCTAGCTGACACACGCGTGCCTAGGGCGGGAGGGTCCACACTGGGTACGCAAAATCCAGGATGGACAGAGCCTGTTTCAACCCCTCTAACCAAGCGCCCTGGCCTCCGACTCGGTCAGCAGCCAAGGGGAGCCGCCAGCCCCACCAGCACCCCAGGCTCACCTTGGGCGTGCAGCGCGCGGTGAAGCAGGGGCAGGAGACCCGCCTGCCAGAAGGAGTAGCAGCCGTCCACCAGCTTGTTGCAGCGGCCCTGAAATCCACCTTCAAACCTCATCTGCCGGCTTGTCACCCATTGCTGAGCATGAGACAAAGAGAGAAGCGCCAGAGGTTAAAAGAGACACATGGTCCAGCCAGCTATCCAGAGGCTGGTCTAGGAGGGAGCTTTCCCAGGTTTTGGCTTCTCAGCTCCCGTTCCCTTGCTTTGACCTCAGACATCCTCGCCCTCAACGTCACAGAGGGCTCTACACTGCAACAGCTAGTTTAACCCTCTGGAGGCAACCAACATGAATTCCTGCTCGGGGCCTAACAGACAACTAACTTCCTGTCCTGGGTTCCAAGAGGGTTCTGATGCTGAAAGAATAAAGGGGCCAGCCTGGCCTGGAAGGAGACCTGCAATAACGTCTCTTAATAAACAAGGTGTAACTGGGAAGTTTCAGGCCAGACCACCGGTGGCTCATTTCTATTCACTTTCCTTGCTCAGGGAAGTTTATTAAAAGCAAATAAATGGAATTTTGTGCCACAGGTCATCAGAGGATTTCACACCATTTTGGGCAAGGAAATTCACCCCAGTTTTCTTAGCACAGCCCTCGGCCCTTGCAGAACCAGGAGCAGAAGCCACTAGCCCTGGTGAACGAGATGGCTCCGTCCGTGGGCTCTAGCCACTCTGCTGCTCCAGGGCAAGCTGGCTGGCTGACAGAAGAGCCTTTACCCTGAACCTGTAAAATGGCTCTTACTCGTGATACATTCCTCCCGTATCTCCAAGTTTTCTAAACACACTCTACTTCGAACATCAAGATAGTCAAGGGCTTGGCCTCGAGGAATGAGCAGACCAACTGGCTGAGCAGATAATATTTCCATGTCCCTCCCAGCCCCTCAAGACAGTCGCAGCCACCAGCCAGGATCTCAAGGAGCTGCTTCACCAAACTGAAAGGTACAGAGGAGGGCATTCCCCTGGACCTACATTTTACTACACTGAGTTCCTGAAACGAGTCACTGAGGAAGTCCCTTTGGAAGAACCAGTCCAGGCCTCCTTTAATGAACAACTGTAGAGTTTAGATTACATCCCTGTTCAAGGCAACACCACCCATAGAGTCACAATCCTAAAATTCTTAGAGACACACAAAAAACATTGCACTGCAGATACACACACTAATATATCCGCAGTCAGTCTTACACGAACCAGTGCTTTAGGACTGATGCCACCTAATGAAAGTAGGCGAAGCATGACTCAAGAAAACGGGCCCCACAGTAGGCAGTCCATTCTTCATCTCCGCTTACCTCACAGATTACATGTTTATAAGCCGGCCTAAACAATTTTTTCCAGTGCCTAAGCCCATGGATTTATTCTGTTTCCCTTCGCTATATGAATTCATAAAATCCTTCAGATATGGGTCCTAGTTCTCCCAGAGCAAACAGAAGGGAAGGAGTAGTTTGGGTAAGAAGGATGCACCTACTACATACCAGGCTGTTTTATGTATATTATCTTCTCTGACCTTCAAAGAACTATTACCTCTCCCTTATGGAGAAAAAGAGCTGAAGTTAAAACAGATTAGATAATTTTCCCAAGGTCACATGGCTATGAAGTGGCAGAGAAAGGGTTCAAATCCAGAACACTTTTACTGGAACTGAGACAACTGCTTATTTCTTATTTCTGCCTGGAGATGGGGCTTTTATGTTTCATACATTGTTAGTGATCAAGTTTTTAAATGTCTGATAAATCTAAGTCTATGCATAAAGTTGACCATTTGGGCATAAACCCTTCAGGCTTTAAGAACCTTCAAGAACAGTATGCTACAAGAGGAGGCTTCCTAAAGGCCAAGACAAAATGCCACTGGTCATATCTGTACAGGGAAAAATATAAACTCTCTTGGGACCCCATGATGGGTCTCACAACAGTTCCTACAATGGCAACCTGACATCTGAACTTAGGGAGAGGAGATGAATGTCAGTTGCAGACGATTTGCTTTGAGGTCATGATCAGAGAGTAAAAGCTTCACCAAAGACAGCTCCTTGGTGGCTGTGTGTGTGTGTATACCAGGCCTTCAGTGATAATTTAGCTACAATCTAACAAGCCCATGAGGCTGACTGCACTCTGGATAATGAGTTCACTCTGAATAATGGGCAGGAGCTTGGAGTTGAGACATAAATGCCTGGGCTATCCACTCTGTGTATTCCCAGCTGTGACCAGCTCGTGTAAAGGTAGCTACTAAACACTCACATGGTACGGAGGGTAATAAAAGCTCTTCTCATAGCTTCTTCTCCCAGGAGAATCTTTCTAAGACACATGAAAACCTCTAGTTTTAAGAGACTGAAGCTATACTCTCCTAAAAGTAGGAGGCAGGTACTGTGGCCCTCCCCAGATGTCTGAGGGTCAAGAAGGCTCTGGGGTTGGCCTAACACACGATGTAGAAGGTTCAGAGCAGGAAGAAGGGAGCTGAGACCGAGAGCAGATGTTCACTCCCCGCATTCTCTCGTAACAGTGCTGGGCGATCCAACAACTGCATCTGAAGCTTTGTTACATGACTGTCAGCCCAGAGCTCAAGGTAGGAACTGCTAGCTCTTCACACAGACAAACGTCCCTGAAACCAGCATGTGTGAGTGGTCACATTCCAGGGGCCTGGGGCCTGAGGGGAAGACAGATCACCAAGTACTTACTAGTAAGCTCTTCAAGTTCAAGGAGGCTCCTTCTTGAGGATGACCAGCGCAGCCAGGCCACAGAACGTGTAGCCGCCATGGGCTTCCATTCCTGGTACCCCGCCAATCCCACCTTCCCAATTCTGACACCTGGGAGGAGGTCGAGAAAACCCGACTGAGTGTCAACCAATGAGCACCCTGGATGGCAAAGAGTGAAGCGGCTCAGCTTAAGGCACAAACTGCTGCAACTATATTCAGTATCTTGTGATAAACTATAATGGAAAAGCATATGAAAAAGAATATATATATATATATATATAATGGAATTAATTTGCTGTACACCTGAAACACAACTTATAAATCAACTCTTCTCGACACGACTGAGCGACTGAACTGAACTGAATTCTATTTTAAAAATTGCAACTATGAATGGAAAGATGCCAGCTAATTAACCTTTAGAAATGCCTTTTCCTCCACCTGCAATGTGGGAAACCTGGGTTTGATCCCTGGGCTGGGAAGATCCCCTGGAGAAGGGAACGGCTACCCACTTCAGTATTCCGGCCTGGAGAATTCCATGGACTGTATAGTCCATGGGGTTGCAAAGAGTTGGACACGATTGAGTGACTTTCACACTTTCTCCAAAAAAAAAAAAAAAAGGAAACATAGGAAACATAGTCTACTAATGAACATAGAACCTCAAATCATTACTTTTTGGAAAGAGTTATAAAATCATATGTATACTGTGATAACCATCAGGTTAAAATAAAATTGAAAAATAATTGCTAATGATGGTTATCTTTTAATACAAATCTATTATTGATACCTTTCCTCTTTATTTTTGTGTTTTCAAAAAGCTTCCAGAATGAACATATATACCTTTATAGCTATCCAAAGTAAATTTATTTCTCCAAATAACAAGTTCTTATATTTTCAAATTATTATAATAATTATTGGGATTATAAGATAATTAGACAATGTAAGATAATATAGAAAATATGACTGTATTTTCTAGTCATAAAAAATTAATACTCTTTGGCCCAGCAATACTAGGGTCATTTCTAGGAATTAAGGGATTCCCTGATAGCTCAGTTGGTAAAGAACTCACCTGCAATGCAGGAGACCTGGGTTCAATCCTTGGGTTGGGAAGATGCCCTGGAGAAGGGAAAGGCTACCCAATCCAGTATCCTGGCCTAGAGAATTCCATAGACTGTGTAGTCCATGGGGTAGCAAAGAGTCAGACACGACTGAGCAACTTTCATTTTCACTTTCTAGGAATTAATTCTACAAAGTAAGTACAAATGTGTCCAAAGATCAGAGTATAAGAATGTTTATTGTATCCCCATTTATAATAGCGATATGTTAGAAACTCAGAAACTCAATAGTAAGGGACTGGTTATATAAATTATGATGTATCCATATAACAGAATACTATATAGTCATTTAAAATGACATTACAGAAGTATACTTTAAAATGTTCCAAATATATTACATGAAAAAGTCATAAAATGATAATGTACTGCATGATTTTTCTGGAATTCTGGAAAGATAAGAAACATGAGTGGTTGGTGATTTTAGATTTTCTTTTTGCATGTCTTAATAAACCTATTTCATCCGTGATATAAAGAAATTTTCCTTCCTATATATTTTCATATAACATAGAACTTTACTTCCAGTGATCTACAGATGTGTATACAGAGTCACATTCCCTACAGGTGTATCTGCCTCACAAATCCTCACAGGTATACAGGTCAATGAGCACTTAATCCAACTTCCGGGTGGAAGAAAAAGGAATCTGCAGTACTTCCTGTCTTCCAGGCACCTCTCATTAAAGGAGACGCCTTGGGAATTCAGAGGCCTTTTTCAGAGAGGCCTGATAACCTTAGATATGCAGATGACACCACCCTTATAGCAGAAAGCAAAGAACTAAAGAGCTTCCTATGAACGTGAAAGAGGAGAGTGAAAAAGTTGGCTTAAAACTTAACATTCAGAAAACTAAGATCATGGCATCTGGTCCCATCACTTCATGGCAAATAAATGGGGAAACAGTGGAATCAGTGACAGACTTTATTTTTGGGGGGCTCCAAAATCACGTAGATGGTGATTGCAGCCATGAAATTAAAAGATGCTTGCTCCTTGGAAGGAATGTTATGACCAACCTAGACAGCATATTAAAAAGCAGAGACATTACTTTGCCAACAAAGGTCTCTCTAGTCAAAGCTATGGTTTTTCCAGTAGTCATGTATGGAAGTGAGAGTTGGACTATAAAGAAAGCTGAATGCCAAAGAATTGATGCTTTTGAACTGTGGTGTTGAAGAAGGCTCTTGAGAGTCCTTTGGACTGCAAGGAGATCCAACCAGTCCATCCTAAAGGAAATCAGTTCTAAATATTCATTGGAAGGACTGATGTTGTAGCTGAAACTCCAATACTTTGGCCATCTGATGTGAAGAGCTGAATCATTTGAAAAGACCCTGATGCTTGGAAAAATGAAAGGCAGGAGGAGAAGGCGACGACAGACGATGAGATGGTTGGATGGCATCACCGACTCAATGAACATGAGTTTGAGTAAATTCCGGGAGTTGGTGATGGACAGGGAGGCCTGGCGTGCTGCAGTCCACGGGGTTGCAAAGAGTCGGACATGACTGAGCGACTGAACTGAACTAAACCAAGGCCTAGGGAGTTCACAGCAGAGTCAAAAACTGGCTGCTGCCCCCGAATAGCTTCTTCAGCATCCTCCATCTCTCAACCCCATGGCCACCCAAAGACACATAATCCAAATTTTCTCTCCAATGTATCTGGCCTCTTGGAGCATATGAACAGCTTAAGTTTGAAAGGTCTGATGAGTGAAGAATATGCAAGGGACCTCTTAATTTTTTTTTTCTTAACTTTTCTTAACTCAGCTTTAAAACACACACACACACACACTATGTATTTATACATTCCACTTTCCATCCCTTTGTTTTCACATGCATGAGAGCAATTTAGCAAAATTCTTTGGGAGTTTCTTCGAGCTAAATATAATGGATTGAAAAGAGCCCAGTAAAATGAAAGTAAAGGAATTTTTAAAAAGGATAAACCCATAAGGATAAGGAGAATAGAAGAGGATATGAATACAACAGGAAATAACAAAATTGTGAAAGCTGGAAAAGGATGAAGATAAGAAGTAACTGACTTAATAGAGCCGAGAAACCTACACCAGCCCTGAGAGGAAAGGAGGGATGAAGCAACCGAAAGCAAGGTGATGTTCTCTGATGCCAAGTTGAGGGACATAAGCTACCCCTAAAGTGGGAAGGTTTCTAACTGAGTTGACTGGTGGTAAACTGATAAAGAGACTCAGTTAGACCTCCAGGTACCCAGCAGATGGGAGGTTGCAGGGGCTGAGAGCAGGCGGAGGTACTGTACTGAGCAGGAGGATTAAGTGGAAGTCTATGACCTGAGCAAAAGCACTCCCAACCCCTTTCCTTGCCGTTGTTATTGTTTAGTCACTATGTCGTGTCTGACTCTTTGCAACCCCATGAACTATAGCCTGCCAGGCTCCTCCATCCATGGGATTTTCCAGGCAAGAATACTGGAGTGGGTTGCCATTTCCTTCTCCGGAGGATCTTCTTGACCCAGGGATCAAATCTGCATCTCCTGCATTGGAAGGTGGATTCTTTACTGCTGAGCCACCAGATAAGCCCCCTTTCCCTATTAGAGTTCACAAAGCTGGCTGCCAGCTTCATACCATAACCAGGAATCTGGAAGGTTCTCCACAGAAAAATCCTATGGACACTGATATATGAGAATTCCCCATGAATGGCTGGATCCCAGGCCACTCTGGCAAACATAGCTCTCCATCAGCTTTCTAGCACCTGACTCTTAAATATGAACATCAAACATTTAAGCAAAGGCTCTTATGTGAAAGAGATTTTTTATGTAAACATGTCATAGAAATAAAACAAATAAAAATAAACTGGAGGAAATAACATAAGGTAGCAGAAGTAAGCTTTCTAAACACTGCAAGGACAAAATATCCCTGAAACAAGAACAAGACAGTACATAAAAAAGAAGTATTCTTTTTCTATATAAATGGAAATTTAAAATAATCTTTGAAAAATTTTACATAGAATTACAGAAATAAAAACTCAACAGAAGGATAGAAGATAAAGGGTAAGGGAACCTCTTAGTAAGTATGGAAGGAAGTAAAGTACGTGCAATTCTAAACTGAAGATACCTGCCGAGTACCCAGCACCACGAACAACAACAAAAAAAATCCTGTCGTGGCTCATCATCATGAATTTTCCAAAGAGCAAGAATAAGAGAAATAAGACAGAAACAGACAATGGATTGGGAATACAGTGGACTGGGAGGCAGTAATGCACAGTGGAAACCATAGCAAGTTTTACCACTTAAATTCCTTTGTATTTCAGCTTAATATCAAATTCAATATCCCATCATTTGACGCATATGGAGACTATGACATGGAGAAGTTAAACAACTTGACCAAGGCCACTAAGCTAATAAATGACAAAACTGGGCTTCAAACCCAGGCAGTCAGAATCCTACAAATATTAATAACTACATGCTTTGGACAAAACAGACTAAAACTATTTTCTGAAGTCTCACCAAATGAAAAAAGGTGGGGATTTGAAAGTTGGAACCGTCAGTCCCTCCTCTCCCCTATTCCTCCCTTTTTTCTTGATTTGCCCTGAGGATGGCTACAGTTGCCCAACAGTGGCAAGCAGGTCAGGGGAAGGCAGCTGAAACTGAAAGTCCCATATTTCTGGCAAGAAGAACCAGAATAACAGAAATTGACGAGGAATCCCAGAAAGAGGAGAGTCAGAGAAGGAAAACACCAAATTCCACATTTAAACTTCGCTCAAATTTCTACCTGACCCTGAATCACGGCTGCACTGGACAAACTGCAAGGAGTTTCTAAGAACTAAGCCAAGAGCTGAGCCCCTGCCCACTGCAATCAACTAACCAAGATGATTGCCTGCTAGAAGAAAAAGATCAACACTCTTTAAAGCAATCTAATGACTCCAGTTTCTACAACATCCAGTGATGCGAGCTAAGTCATTCCAGTCATGTCTAACTCTGCAACACTATGGACCATAGCCCACCAGGCTCTTCTATCCATGAGATACTCCAAGCCAGAATACTGGAGTGGGTTGCCACGCCTCCTCCAGGGGATCTTCCTGACCCAGGGATTGAACCCATGTGTCTTATGTCTCCTGCATTGGCAAGTAGGTTCTTTACCACTAGCGCCACCTGGGAAGCCGTAATGTCCAGGGTACAAGCCAAACACCACGTGACACAGGCACTCAGGAAAAGGTGACAAGTCAACTCTAAGACAGCCAGATGGTGAAATTTCCAGGCAAGAATTTTAAAACAGGTGTTATAATTTTATATTTATCTTTATGAAGAAAAATATACTTGTAATGAATGAAAAAATGGGAAATCTCAACTGAGAAACAGAAGGTATAAAAAAGAACCAAACCCAGGCCGTCTAGCTCAAAAGGTTATATTCTCAATGTTTAAACTAGAGCTCTCTTACTACTAAGTATTACACAGGAAGTCCTCCGTAAAGGTTGGCCATCATTATGATCAGCCTTTTATAACAATGAGCCATAAGATAATGGAGCAAGGCTTAAAAAATCTGAAGGAATACAATTTATAGTTTTCAGTTTAGAAGTCTCTAACCAAATAAACTAGCCATCAAGTGTGAGACTAGAATAAAAATAATTGCAAAATCTTAAAAATCTATCTCTCAAGTTCTCTTTTTTGGGATCTGTGGAAATCAGTGATTCATTCAAATGAGTAAGTAAACCAGGAGAAAGGAGGACTGGGGCTTTAACAAAGCAGAAAAGTGAATTTCATGCTGAAAGGAAGCTTCTGGATGCCTGCTGTGCAGCAAGCTGAGATCAATATGTCCAGACTGAAGCAGGAGGGCAGAGGCCCAGGGGTAGATGACTCAAAACACACGAGCACACACATGTACACAAACACACACACACAAAAGAGAACTGATACATCACCTGGATTGTTTGACCACCTTGAGAGTAATTTTATAGCTCTGGCAGAAAATGTGGGAATTAGGAGGTAATGATTAATTCCAGAGGGGGGAAAAGTCATACCAAAAAAGTAAATACGATCATAGTATATCGTTTGGTTTAGCTGAAAATTGTGTTTTCATAGCAGTAGTACTACTTTGATAAAAATTAAGATATAAAAATTAAAACAATACAGCTTGGATATAATTCCTCAATAGTACAGATAAACCTACTATACCTTTTTTTTAAAAAAAAAATTATGAGATAATTGGAAGGTTCCTGGAAAGTATAGCAAATAATATATAGAACATATGTGTATCTAATACCAACCTTTGATTTAGCCGTATGCATTTCAGGTTTCTTTTTTTAAAATTTTAAACAAATAAACAGTTACAGATACAACTGAAGTCTCCTGAGTACAAGTGTGTGTGTGTGCATGCTAAGGCACTTAAGTCGAGTTCAACTCTTTGCGACCCTACAAACTGTAGCCCACCAGGCTCCTCTATCTATGGGTTTTTCCAGGCCAGAACACGAGTGGGTTGCTATGCCCTCCTCTAGGGGATCTTCCCGACCCAGGGATTGAACCTGGGTCTCCTGCACTGGCAGGTGGGTTCCTTACCACTAGCGCCATCTAGGAAGATCGAGTAGAAGTGCAGATTCCCTGTAATCTCGTTTTGTTTGCTTTCCTCTCAGAAGTAACCACCATCCTAAATTTGGTGCTTATTCTACCCCGCATGTTTTTATATTACTACATGTGATTCTGCCATAAAAAAACACAGAATTGTTTTGCATGTTTTCAAATTTCCAGTCAATGTACTAACCTGCATGTTTTCTTTAACATTTTTTTTAACACTAGTTTAACAGTGTCAAACGCAATAGTGTTCTGAGATTCACCCATATTGATACATGTAGCTCTAGTTCATTCATTTTAATTGCTATATTATATTCTAATGTGACTACATCACAACTCATGTATCCATCTCGTGCTTATGAACGTTTAACCCGTTTCTAGCTTTATTTACTATTATAAATGAGTCCTATGTTTGTCTCTCTCATGCATGTGTGTGAGTTTCTGGAGGAGTGGAATTTTAGGGTCATCAGCAAGGACATTTTTGAGATATTTCCAAATTTCTCTTCAAACTGGTTTAAATCCATTTAGACTTTGACTAATCTGTTTACCCAGAGTTTTGATCCTTGCCAATCACATTAAAGAAAACTAGAAAAAGAAAACTTTTAAAGTATTTTTGAAATGTAAAATCTTTCAACCATAAGATGTCTCTTGTAATTTTACATTCCCTTCTGGTTCCTCTGCATTTCCTCTATTTTTCAGAAGTCTTGACCGCCTGCTGTCTAAGAAATGGGACAAATCGCAGCATCTCTCACCTTGCGATCCATTCAGCAGTGCCCTCAAACAGGTCTGGGGTGATGATGTTGGTCAAGGAAGCTACTGAGGCAGCACAGTACGCACTTCTGGAAGGACAGAAATAGAGGGGCAAGGGTCACATTCTCAGGAAAGGCTCAAACAAGGCTTGCTGAACTTCTTGGGTGGATTGCTCTCTGCCTCATAAGCTGTAATCACCACCTATCCTCACTCCTGGTCTCCAACCAGGAGCTCCGACATTCCATTTGGATCAAGTTCCTCACAGCATGGTCTCAGAGAAAGAACATGACATTCTATTCTTCCTACCTCCACACATTCAAATCTACACTGGACGAAATAACAGCCATATCAATTTATGTCAACAGTGAATTCAGCTCTTCTTTCAAAGACCTACAGTGCTCCCAAAATTCCATGTTGTCATTCAGGTATTTCTGAGATGCTCATTCATTCAGCTGTCAGTACTGTTCTTAGATCCAGGACTTGCCATGCTTATGGCATGGCCACTTTAAAGGTTAACCACATTTCTTTCAAACAGACAACCTCCAAAGCAGGCTGCCAGACCACATGGCTGCACAGACCAAGCAAGAGGGACCAGAATAGACGAGCTATTCAGATCCATTCCTTAGACTTCTAAAGCGAGAAAAGAGTTTTGATTTCAAGCACCCCTCCAGTACACACACACACACACACACTACTGCTGCTGCTAAGTCACTTCAGTCGTGTCCGACTCTGTGCGACCCCATAGACGGCAGCCCACCAGGCTCCTCCGTCCCTGGGATTCTCCAGGCAAGAACACTGGAGTGGGTTGCCATTCCTTCTCCAGTGCATGAAAGGGAAAAGTGAAAGTAAAGTCGCTCAGTCATTTCTGACTTTTAGCGACCCCATGGTCTGCAGCCCTCCAAGGCTCCTCCGTCCACGGGATTTTCCAGGCAAGAGTACTGGAGTGGGGTGCCATTGCCTTCTCCGACACACACACACACACACTTTCTTTAAAAAGAAAAAAGAACACATCCCACTTGATTTGGAATAATTCTTGCCATTCCATCCTGCCAGCCCTAATTCTTCTCAGGACACATTTTATTTCAGCTTCTCTCTCTATTATAGAACACATCTACAAACTGTCTTTTCTTCTCCGCTATGGGCTTCCCAGGTGGCGCTAGTGGTAAAGAGCCTGCCTGCCAATGCAGAGGATACAACAGATGCAGGTTCGATCCCTGGGTAGGGAAAGTGAAAGTGAAAGTGAAATGAAGTCGCTCAGTCGTGTCCGACTCTTTGCGACCCCGTGGACTGTAGCCCACCAGGCTCCTCCCTCCATGGGATTCTCCAGGCAAGAGTACTGGAGTAGGTTGCCATTGCCTTCTCCTGGGTAGGGAAGATCTCCTCAAATAGTAAATGGCAACCCAATCCAGCATTCTTGCCTGGAGAATCCCATGGACAGAGGAGCCTGGCAGGCTACAAGTCATGGGATTGCAAAGAGTCAGACACAACTGAAGCGACTTAGCACATGGTCTTTTCAAACATCCAACATCTCAGCTTCATTTTATGTTGAAGACAAACCTGTTTGTTCTATTTTCTTTCAAGATCCTTTATCTAAGGGCTCCTAAGGAATATAAAAGAGAGGAGAGAGAAGAGTCTAGCTTCCATATTGTTCAATATGGACATAATACTAAGTCAAGCACACTGAAGCATTCCCGTGAGCTGCAGGTATTATTCTCCTCCCAGCATTTTAATCAGCCTGCTCACACTGGCCAAAGGCACAGCAGAGACTGAGTTAAACCAGCAGGCATCAGAAGCATGCAAGAGTCCTTTCTGCCAAGTGTTATCATCTACCGTAGCTAACTTCAGAAGTCTGACCTAACTCCTCTCAGGTCTTGAGTCTCACAAAGGGGTTCAGAAGTATTTGCTCTTGAATGTGAATATAACCTCTGAGGTAGGGAGGTAGTCAGCAGTGTGGTCTGTTTCATAAATGGAAGACCTGAGACCTGCTGCCAGATCTCACACTGAGACAATGAGTGAACAAAACACATTTTTCTTGAGCATCAGCTTCCTCTGTCCCTCTGTCCAGTCGTCATCCTCTCAAATTTGTCAGCTGCCCTCTAGCTTTCTGCTGTCACCTAAATCCAAGTCATCCTTAATCTGGGTCAGTTTCCTGTCCAGTCTTCCTCCCTCCAGCCCTGAAACCAGAGGATTTTCACTAAAACACCATAATGCACTCACTTGTTCCTTTCAGTCGCCAAGTCGTGTCTTTGCAACCCCATGAGCTGTAGCCTGCCAGGCTCCTCTGTCCATGGAATTCCCCAGGCAAGAATACTGGAGTGGATTGCCATTTCCTTCTCTGGGGGATCTTCCTGACACAGGGATCGAACCCAGGTCTCCTGCATTGGCAGGAGTTTTCCTCACCGCTCAGCCACCTGGGAAGCCCAGTGTATTCCCCATAAAACGTCTAACAAAACACAAATCAGATCATGTCACTCTCTACTTAAAACTTGTCAGTGGCTTCCCACTTAAAATAAACTCCAGACTTCTCAAGGAGACTGCAGTGCTCCTCGGGCTATTCCCAGCCTGTCCAGGCAGCTTCATTCTCTGCCTGCACCCCTCTGCACTTCAGCAACACTGACCTCCTCCTTCCCCAAACACACTCTACACTCTGTTGCCAAAACTTTTGCAAATGCTGGGTCGCTATCTCCCCACTACCCTCCCAGAATACGCCAGGTTATATAACCTAGATTAGGAGGTCAGGAATAAATAATTGCTCCTTTCTTAAGAACTGAGGGGAAAGATGGTGCTGGCTACAAATTGGCTTGGATTAGTGGCAGTCCATGGGAGCTGTGAATGCCTGAATAAGCTCATCTCAGAACGAGGACTTGTGACAGGCCTGAAATATCAAGAGGTTGGTTCTAACCCAGAAGAAGACAGGCTAGCCTCCAGATGTCCCTGTCAACTGCTGCTTCTCTTCAGGTCAAGTCCACCTGGCAGCACTCAGGAGTAACTGCTGATGCTCCCAGGCAAAGACAATTAAGGAAAATCAAGTGAAAAGCGATGGAACTGGGGCACTAGAAACCACACCGAGCAGGCGAACGGGACGCAGCCTGCTAGGCTACATCCATCGTTCGCATCTTTGCTGCTGCTACTGCTGCTAAGTCGCTTCAGTCGTGTCCAATTCTGTGCAACCCCATAGCCGGCAGCCCACCAGGCTCTGCCGTCCCTGAGATTCTCGAGGCAAGAGCACCTTAATCCTCTGTAAATGTAAAGCACAGCTCAAATGGCAGGATGTTACCAGAGGAAGCATATGGTTAAAGAGCTCTACAGAAACAAATCTATTTTACTGGAGGAGATTCCTAGCATTTGTCTGGCAGATATGAATAAGAACATGGAAGGAAACTGGCACCAGAATGAATAAGTTAGAGAATAGTCATATCTGAAAAAGGTAAGCGATGAAATGCCCAAGCGATATTGCCAGTGTTTGCCTGCTTTCACCTATAATCTCAGGAAACCTTAAAAAGCTACATTTGGAGTATCTGTAGAACAGGATGAAAATGTAGTGACCAAGAGGGGAAAAACATCCTTTAAATTTTTTTCTAAAGATGTCAACACAATACTGCTTCTCCTCAATAGTTATATTGGCTTCACTGGCATTGTGATCAGTTGCTAAGTTGTGTCCGATTCTTTGAGACTCCACAGACTATAGCTCACCAGGCTCCTCTGTCCATGGAATTTTCCAGGCAAGAATACTGGAATGAGTTTCCATTTCTTCCTCCAGAGGATCTTTCTGACCCAGGGCTCGAACCCACGTCTCCTGCATCTCCTGCCTTGGCAGGTGGATTCTTTACCACTGAGCCACCTGGGGAGCCCTCACTGGCATATACAGTGCTAAAAACCAAAACAAGAGGCCCCAGAAGGAGTCCCTTATGCTAAACTCCACATCACCAAACCAAGACTTCATTATGGTTTCTGCTTTCCCAGAAATGGGATCTTCAACCAGTCAGTCAGGAACCACCTGATCAGCACTAGCAAGGTGCTCTGCCGGTCAACCCCTGCTGTCCCCTCAAGGAAAATGGCCTTGCAACAGCCAACCCACTCTTTAAGCGCCTGATGTCACTTCCTTGTCCCTGCTCCCTTCTGCCTACAGAAGTCTCTCACTGTGCACAGCTCTCCTCGGGCTTCCTTTCTATCTGAGAGATGGGATGCTGCCCTATTCGAATCAATTTTTGCTCAAATAAGTTCTTAAGATCTTTAACATGCCCCTGTTTATCTTTTAACAACAGGTACTGGGGTATTGTGATATAGTAAGAAACATTATTTGGTCTTTTCGCCACAGAGATCATAAAACTAGTGGAATTTTTCCTGAGTAATGGGGTGAGAGTCTTGTAATTCATAACAAGCCCCATTCAACCATATCTGAGTTTATGTTACTGAGATGACTTCTAGAGGATGGGGGCTGGCTGCCAGAGGAACCAACCATGGGATCAGAGGGTTGGAGCTTTCTGTCCCACTCCCCAGAAGACTGAGTTAGTCACCAACAGCCAGTTAATCGATCATGCCTACATAATGGAACCTCCATTAAAACACTCTGGATGAAGAAGTTCAGGGAGCTTTTGGGTTGGTGGCTGCACCCAAGTGCCTGTCAGGAGGGTGTCACACCCCATCATCATGGGACAGAAGTTCTTAGACTCTGGACCTTTCCAGACCTCATCCTATACGTATGCCCCTTCATGTGGCTCTTCATTTGTATCTTTATGATAGATATCCTTTATAATAAATGGTATTAGAAAAATGTTTTCTGAGTTCTCTGAGCTGTCCTGGAAAATTACTGAACTGAGAAGGGGGTCATGGGGACCCTTGACTTACAAATCAGGCAGAATTGGTTAACCTGGGAACCCACTACTTGTGACTGCTGTCTGAAGTGCAGACGGTCTTGTGGGTCTGTGCTAACTCTGGGTACTTAGTGTCTTTAATATGAGGGTAAACACCCCCACGCTTCAGGTCAGAGGTGTTGTGAGCAGAGAAACAGTTTTCCAGGTACCCAGGTTTCCAGATACCTAGTCTTATTTTATGGTTTGAACAGACAGGTTACAAATAGACAAAAACCCTTCATGAAGGTCTCTGCAGATAAAGGTTACCTCCATTTATCTGCAATGTGTTTTGTGCTCCACAACCTTCATGGTTTTTCATGCCCTACATTTTCAAACCAATAGTTAAGCCAGAGTATTTATCAACTTGTGTAGAGGACAACACATTTACAAATAGGCAATAAGATGGCTTTGCTATAGAAACCTCAAAACAATTCATTTATCAGACTAAACAATAATAATTTGGTATATATCTCAATGATCCATTGCTTGTGAGAAATGACTAATTCAGTGAATTCCCTAGATGTTTTATAGGGAACCTCCTGCCAGGTGAGTAAATGACTTGCTAGGTACATCAGACAATTCTTGAAAAAAAAGTATTATTTTGAGCCAACTGGTTCCAATCAATTAATGCCACTGTTTTTCATAGACTCCACTGGCCCCTAATGGTTTCTGCATTGCCCAAAACAGTTCTCACACAGGTGTTAAACATTCTCACACTTTCATCAAATACATTCAGAAAATATTTACTAAGTCCCCACTGGGCCTTCTCCTCCCTTTCCATACCAAAAAGATGAAAGATTATATTACACTATACAGTTACATCTTGGTATATCATCTCATGCCAAACGAACGTTTTTTCATTTTTAAAACAAAAGCATTTGATTTTGTTTCTGTGTTACTTGTATTTGGCATCTACATAAAAGAAGTCAAGTGACAATGAGCCCTGAGGACATCTGTCCCCTATTTGCAGGGATTATGAACCATGTCACTGACACGTCTCTCTGTGTGACATTCGGTGAGGCAAGGTGGTGATTTCCTGTGTCCTTCCCTGGGTTTGGCATCTCTGATGGCAGATAAGCCCGAGAATCTGCTCATTGCAGCAGCCTGAGAAAAACCCCACTCACCTCACATCCACCTCACCTCCATCGTGCATGAGAAAAGAGCCATCGGGTTGCTTCAGCGAGTACAAATACTGGAGAAGCTTCTCTCTGAGAAGGGAGGGAGGTGATGGTCAGCGCAGCGGCAGCAGACGGGAGCCCGGCTGGGTGCCCAGCCCTGCTGGCTTTGGCTGTACCTGTTGATGACGTCATAGGCCTCCTCGGTGCCAATGATACACAGTGCGTTGACCGCTGCATACGTGGGTGCAAGGTGTGGGTACTGGCCAGGGCCCCCTCCAAAGCCGCCTTCTGGGCTCTGACACAACTCCAGGAACTGACACACGCTAGGCACACGGCCAAAGGGAGGAACAAAGACAGCATTAATTCCAAACACCAAATTCTACCAGAGTCCAGGCCTTTCCAAGGCTCCGCCCTGCCCAAAGAGAAGAAACACCCTCCCACCTAGTGAATATATATTGAATACATCTATAAAGGACCTAATTCTCTACCCTGCCTCGATCAGCTTTGTAGTTAAGCATTTGCCCCATTGTGAAGCCAGGAACACAAGGCCAGGCAGAAACATATAGCCCTTCACAGAACTGCAGTGAGTCTCATGCTTCTTGACCCAGTTCTTCCCATACTTTTCTCTCAATTTGCCACCCCAGGGATATGGCACCAGTCCCTTCTCCTTGCCTTTGGGGTAGCTCCAAGGTTTGGGATTTTGCTTAAATCGTGGTGATGCTCAATTATTTTTCCCCCACTAACTATGCTGGTCTACAGCCCTCACATAGGACTATCAGAAATATTTAAAGAGGTGCCTTCTCACTCTCATTGAAGCCTAAGCCCCAGTGGGCTACTGATATTTATTCGTATCACTGACAAGAAACAAGCTTCCAGTGGAGTCTGCCTCCATGGTTAGGAGAATGAGAGGTGGGCTTCTGCACACTGAGCTCATGGTGGCAGACTTAAGCACTGCCAACTCCTATCACAAGAATGCATGCCAGGGACTTCCCTGGTAGTCCAGTGGCTAAGACTCTATGCTTCCAATGCAGGGGGCCCAGGTTCAAGCCCTGGTCAGGGAACTAGATCCCGCATGCCACAACTAAAGATCAAAGAGTGTGTGCCAAACAAAGACCAGATGCAGCCAAACAAACAAGCAAATACTTTAAAAAAGAAAAGAAAAGAAAAGAAAACAAGAATGTATCCCCAGCTGTAGGCTTTTGAAGAATTTTTCAGAAACTCTAGTGCCTTCACTTAGGGAAACTGCTATATTGAGGGTTGGCCTCTAAGCCCTTCCTTCCAAGCATGACATCAGTTTGCCCAGAAGTTGTCTTCTTGCTCTAGATGAAACCAAGAGAGCCCCTCTGTCAGAAGATCCTCTGAAGTTCATCGGAAAGGAGACCCCAGGAAAGTTCTCAAGCTGCTTCCCCAACATAGCAGGACCCCAGCTTCCTATTGGGACAAGGCCTCAATTAAAAGCATGCATGCATGCAAACTCAGCTGCATCCCACTCTTTGTGACCCCGTGGATTGTATGTAGCCCTCTAGGCTCCTCTGTCCATGGGATTTTCCAGATAAGAATACTGAGTGAGTTGCTATTTCCTTCTCCAGGGGATCTTCCAGATCTGGGGATCAGACCCCCATCTCCTGCATTGGCAGGTGGATTCTTTACCACTGTGCCACCTGGGAAGCCCCTCATTTAAGAGAACCAGGGGCAAATCTGAGTCCTTCTAGTGCTCAGACAGCGTTTTTTTCCTGGGCTTTTCCATCTCTTCCTTCTTATCCATGCTGCCAAAGAGATCACACAGTCTTCTTGATCTCAACTAAGACATGAGTTAATGGCTGCTCTCCCAGGTCATATTTGATTACTTTTGATTTCAGACCTGCTACATCACCTGGGCAGGGACAGCCATAGAAAATGCTGCTGATTTCCTAGCAGAGTCCTGAAACTGTCACAGGTTAAAAGCAATACACACTCACTTCATGTTCCACCCACAATTTTACTGTAGGAAGCACATAGATTGAAACTAAAGTTGATGATCAGAGAAGGAAGACAATTCTGTGGCATGTTTTTAACAGCAGTTAATTTTTGCAAAGAAAATGAGCTTGTCACTAACATTTCCCAAACCTTCATCAATTCTTATCCTATTTCTCGGAAACAAATGGCAAAGGAACTCCTGGTCTAACAAAAGTTGGTTGCACAGAAAGTTTTCTGTATCACAAAAACAAAATTTTTTGACTGACAGGAAATAGCACGTTAAAAAAAGAAAAGGAAAAGGAAAAATCATCTAGTTACCCATTCCCTTCCCCAGCTCCCATGACAAAATTACACCAAATGCAATACTCCTGACCCTGAGGCCTAAAGTCTGGAGTAGGCTGGGATCTGAATGTACCAGAGACATCATTAAATCACCCCTCCACGCCAACTGTCCCCAGCTGACAGGCTACATCTGAGTGACTCCGGGGCTGTGTTGGGGAACTGGGCTCGGCTCTTCTCAACTCGGAGGCACTTCCGAACTACAGAACATTTTGATCCATGGGCTTTCCAACTTGTACCTTAAGGAACTGGCAGACTGACCATGAAGCTACCAGCTGTCGTGGGCACAACTCCGAGCAATTCTGAAAAGCAAAATGTGAATGACACTCTAACTATTCAAAGGGGGAAAAAACTTAGCTTAGAGACCAGAAATTCACCAACTTAATTTTAAAAAGTTGCAAGCAGGAAACACTGAACAAACACCCAGAGGGGCAGGCTTTGTGAAAAACAAGTATCATAGATCACTCGCTCGCTCATGGAGTAAACAATCCAGTAGATCAGTTTTCTTTCAAGTCAGCAAGGCGTTTCGTTCTCGCTTACATGACAATTTCCAACAAAGTGGGAAACTTATCCTAGATCGGGGTTCTAAATAAACCCCAAAGGCGTACATTGGAATCACTGGAGGGCTAATGAAGAATACAGAAACCCAGGCTTGCTGAAGCAGGAAAGGGCTGGGCCTCTGTATTTTTACCAAATTCCCAGGTGATGTGGATATACACAAAGTTTGAATACCACAAGTCTTTGCTATGTAATTAGAATCACTTTGGGGATGTTTAAAAAAATAATCCAAACGCCCAGGCCATACCTAGTACCAATTAAATCAGAATTGCTGACGGTGGGCCCAAGTGGCCATAGTTCTAAAAATTCCCCATGTGACTCCAGTATACAGCCGGGTCTCAGTGCCTCTCTAACTTGAGTGTGTACAGAAGCCACCCAAGGGTCTCATCGAACTGCAGATCTATTTCAGCAGAACCAGAAGCACCCAAGATTCTGCACGTCTAGCAAGTTCCCAGGTGATGGAGATACTGCTGGTCTGGGGACCACATTTTGGGTAGCAATGTGATACATCTGCTCTGTCCAACAGGTAGCCACTAGTTACATGAGGCTATTTACATTTTAATTATATTAATTAAAATTGAGCTCCTCAGTCACACAAGCTGCACCGCAACTGCTCCATAGCTACATGGGACTAGTGGCTGCCACAAAACATAAAACATTTCCAATGCTTTAGGAAGTTCTATTGGACACTACTGCTCTATCATCCAGCTATTAAAAAGTACATAAAACCTGTAAGAGGATCAAGTTCAAAGCAAGAGTATTAACGATTTACTCAGACTTTTAGGGGATGATTAAGGACAGATCTAAAGCTGGTTGATTCTGGACATCACTGTCACCAGTGTGGATGAAGGGCTTAAAAGCATGCACGCTGCTGCTGCTACTAAGTCGCTTCAGTCGTGTCCGACTCTGTGCAACCCCATAGATGGCAGCCCTCTAGGCTCCTCATCCCTGGGATTCTCCAGGCAAGAACACTGGAGTGGGTTGCCATTTCCTTCTCCAATGCATGAAAGTGAAAAGTGAAAGTGAAGTCACTTAGTCATGTCCGACTTCACGACCCCATGGACTGCAGCCTACCAGGCTCCTCCATCCAAGGGATTTTCCAGGCAAGAGTACTGGGGTGGGTTGCCGTTGCCTTCTCCGAAAAGCATGCATAGTATGTAAGCAAATAATCAAAACAAGCAGGGAAATCTGTAAGGAGAGGAAGCCCAGGATAATATTAAACAAATCAGAAGTCAACAAGAATAAAACAAATGAGGGAGTTCCTGGTGGTCCAGTGGTTGAAAATCCTCCTGCCAATGCAAAGGACATGGGTTTGATCTCTGGTCCAGGAGGATCCCGCATGCCATGCAGCAACTGAGCCTGTGACCCGTACCTGTAGAGACCCACGTGCCCCAAGGCCCATGCTCCTCAAAGAGAAGCCACCACAATGAGAAGCCTGTGCACTGCAACAGAGTAGCCCCTGCTCTCTGAAACTAGAGAAAGCCCGCATGCAGCAATGAAGACCCAGTGCAGCCAAAATTAACAAACGAGAATAAAACAAATGAAACAGATATAAGTAGCAAGTAATGTACTTAGGGATGGCAGGAGTGAGGGACGAACAAAGTATATAAATATAAGGTGGGAAATAACAAGGAACACAGCAGAAAAAGGACCAGAGGTTAGGGTTCGTGAGTTATGAACAATAATGAAAGTGGTTCTTAAAAGCATCATAAACACAGTATTGGTCAGAACTATACCTGGTTCAAGACTCCGTTTTCCAACTCAAAGGAAGTTGAGAACAGAGTTGTAAAAATGTCTCAATACAGAAGTGACTCCAAGGCTTACTATTACAGAATACCAAAGTGAGGGAGCAAAGTATCTCAAGTATACAAAGTATACAAAGTATCTCAAGTACACAAAGTATACAAAGTATCTCAAGTATACAAAGGATAGCGCTTCCCTGGTGGCTCAGATGGTAAAGAAACCGCCCCCAACCCCGCAATGTGGGATACCTGAGTTCAATCCCTGGGTGGGGAAGATCCCCTGGAGAAGGGAACAGCTACCCACTCCAGTATTCTGGACTGAAGAATTTCATGGACAGAGGAGCCTGGCAGACTACACAATCTGTGGGGTCGCAAAGAGTCGGACACAACTGAACGACTTAAAAAATAAAAAATACAAAGGATAATTACACAAATTTTTGGTAAAGAAATGAGAATTAAAGCTACTCTGTAGCAAGAAGAATTATAGCTAAACTAAGATAGAAAATTTTAGTTTAGATTTAAGAAAAACTGAAGTTGGTTATTTTAGAGCAGAGTTTCACCACTGTGGCACTATTGATATTTTGGGCTGGATGAGTCTTTGTTGTAGGGACTGTTCTGCGGAGAACATTTAGCAGCATCCCTGACCTCTCCCTACTAGATGCCAGCAGCACCTGGCGAAAAATGCCCAGAAGACAAAAGAAGACGTAAGCTACCTTCATTGAAAGATAAGGAAACAGACAGATGAAATTTAAAATTAAAAGGAGAGATACTTTAGGAGCTATTCAAGGGACAAGCTACTGATAAACTTGCTAAAGGGAAATAACAAAACACTGGCACATGAAAATTTAATCTTTGGGAAAACTTTACAAATGGAAAGGTCCTAAAACAATTTTTAAGTTAAAGATAATTTTCAGATCTCATAGAAGCTAAAAGACCTAACTTAACATTCCCATGGTTTCCCTGGGGTTTTCATTTTACTCCATGTGTTTCATTAAGTAGCTTTCAATAACGAAGCAAAGGATTCTCATTAAAAAAAAATGCTTCCTTCAGTGCCAAAGTCATTAACAAAGCAAATGTACTTCGTGTGGTCCCAAAATATTAATTTCTTTGAGGTAAACACACATATAAATGTATGGATACACTCTCTTAAGAAGGGCACACTTAATTCCTATAAATACATTATTATTGAATATATTATTCTTGAACTGAATCTATCATTCTTGAAAGGTCTGACACCAGCAGTAAAGCTTGGCCTTGCTGGCTCTGGTCAGCAGTCAGAGGAGCTGACAAAAGTGGTGTTTGTCCACTAGAGGGACCTCAGCTTGTCATATTGTTCCCAGGACAAATGGAAGCACAAATGTGAACAAAATAGGAAAGAGAAAGAAACCCATGTGTGTGAATGTGTGTGCACTGCACACTAGGTCAGGGAGTGGAGAGAGAGGACAGTAGAAAAATAAACTCCAGAGCTAAACACACCATTTATGTCACCTTAACATTTGTATAAAGAAGAAGAAGAAAAAAAAACCCTGACCACATTTTCCAAGCATTTCTTCTCCCTGTGCAAAATAAATAAAAAAGCAATCTCCAAAATTAGGTACTCTTTTAAAAAAATCCCCATATTTTAATAGAAGTCAGTAAGATTTCTCTGCTGCTGCTAAGTCGCTTCAGTCGTGTTCGACTCTGTGAGACCCCATAGATGGCAGCCCACCAGGCTCCCCTGTCCATGGGATTCTCCAGGCAAGAACACTGGAGTGGGTTGCCATTTCCTTCTCCAATGCATGAAAGTGAAAAGTGAGAGTGAAGTCGCTCAGTCGTGTCTGCCTCTTCCCAACCCCATGGACTGCAGCCCACCAGGCTCCTCCGTCCATGGGATTTTCCAGGCAAGAGCACTGGAGTGGGGTGCCATTGCCTTCTCCATTTCTTACTAAAAAGAGTTTATACTCTTATAAGTCAAGCTATTAGGCTCTGTTCATAACAAATATTATTAGCACCTAGAATTAGTTGCCTGCTAGGCATAAAACAAAGTTCATTATTGGAAAGTCTAGGTAATTCTTTAAAGGTTTGTTAAATCAATGTTCAGAAGAACCACAGGTAAAGCTTTGAAGGTAGCTGTGAAACAGAAAATTTCAGTCATTAACTATCAAGTGGCTCTTGCAATCAGGACAAATCAGCTTCTAAATTTTAAAACGTTCTTTTGATTACAAAACAATGGATTCATTGTAGAAATTTTAGAAAATGCAAATAAGATTAGAAAAGAAAATTACCTTAACCCCATCATCCACACAAATAACTCCTATCATGTTATCCTACACATCCTCCTGTTTATTTCTATGTGTAGGACCACCTTTAATTTTAATCTGTAAGAAATGAATCTTTAACTACCTTTTTTCATTTAAATCATGAGTATCTCTATTAAACACACACATTTATATGTATAAATATAGTACGGTAGAGTGAAAGTTGCTCAGTTATGTCCAACTCTTTGTGACCCCATGGACTGTACAGTCCATGGGATTCTCCAGGCCAGAATACTGGAGTGGGGAGCCATTCCCTTCCCCAGGGGATCTTCTCAACCCAGGGATCAAACCCAGGTCTCCCGCATTGCAGGTGGACTCTTTACCATCTGAGCCACCAGGGAAGCCCATATATAAATACACACAATTATGTATATATAAAAATTTTTAATTGAGGTACAACTGACACGTAACATTATATTAGGTTCAGGTGTACAATGTTATGATTTGATATTTGTATATACTGTGAAATGATCACCATAGGCCTACCTGCTAACTTTAATTTTTAAGTGGCTGCATATTTCACTGTATGTATCACGATACAGAAACTTCGCCTAAACTTTACACTTACGGCATCCCCAACTGTTGATATATAGGCTGTCTTCAATTGTTCAGTGTAAAAAGCCCTTCAACAGGGTCCTCTCTTCCTAGCTGATGTTGCCACAAAAACTGCTCCAACATTTATTTCCTCAGAAAAGCTTTACCTATACAACACCATAAAGCACTGAAGAATTGATGCCTTGAAACTGTGGTGCTGGAGAAGACTCTTGAGTCCCTTGGACTGCAAGGCTATCAAACCAGTCAATCCTGAAGAAAATCAGTCCTGAATATTCACTGGAAGGACTGATGTTGAACCTGAAGCTCCAGTACTTTGGCCACCTGCTGCAAAGAGCTGACTCATTAGCAAAGACCCTGATGCTGGGAAAGACTGAAGGCAGGAGGAGAAGGGGACGACAGAGGATGAGATGGTTGGATGGTATCAGTGACTCAACGGCATGAGTTTGAGCAAGCTCCAGGAGATGGTGAAGGACAGGGAAGCCTGGTGTGCTACAGGCCATGGGGTCACAAAGAGTCAGACACGACTGAGAGACTGAACAACATACGACACCAAGTATAGAACCCAGAAAAAAATCAAAACTGATGCTGATCCAAGTTCTTCCACTTCAGGAAGCCCTTTATCATTTTCCCACTTCCGATCAGCTTACATCCACAGGGGGCCTCCTTCCTGCTCCAAACCGCTGTTCCTCTAGGGGGCGTCTGTACCCCACTCTCACCGACTCCTCCAGAGTCTTCTGTCTTCTCACATCCGATTTTCCCATTCCATCTATCTTGACTGTGTATGTGACGGGTGGAGGGAACTTCCCAAACAACCCACAACCCCCAACTGGTATTTCAAAAACACACAGGCCTTTATTTTGACAATTAAATTCCTGTGGCTGCAGAAACTGTGTCCCACTCTGCATCCAGAGCTAGAAGCAACTAGGCTTGCAGCAGCTCTGTGATGTGGAGGACAATGCGTATTTTTCCTCTCCCTCTGAAAGCACTGTACACATCACAAGGGTTAATGGCCTAATTCTTTATTATCTTTTCTATCCACATTCATCACAAGACACCCTGCCCAGGAAGGCAAGAATGAGAGGTTATTGTTAAGACAGAATGAATGAGACAATGTGTGTTTCTGTTCTTCTGACCTGACAGCGTGACCCAGGCAGAGGGACTATGGCCAGGGAGGAGCACGGGCTGGCCTCCACGCATCCCAGCACAGCCGCCCCTGTGCGCCGCGGGCAGACAAACCTGGCTCCAGGCCTCCCTCCGACCCTCTACCTTTGGAGCAGCAGGGGAAGCAGTTTAGGTCAAGATGCTGCTGAGAGAAGGTGCTCGCTCTCAGTGAGAACTAGGGCATCAGAGCCAATTCCTGGCAGCCCCTTCCTACCTCGGGTACCCCTCAGACTAAAATGATGATCAGATTTTTTCTTTAAAATATAAATGTGGGGCTTCCCCGGTAGTCCACCGGCCAGAATCTGCCTTACAATGCAGGGGACAATGCTTCGATCCTCAGTCCGGAAAGATCCCGCATGCCATGGAGTAACTAAGCACATGCGCCACAACTCCTGCGTCTGTGCTCTGGAGCTCACAAGCCGCAACTACGAGCCCACGTGTGCAACTACTGGAGCCTAAAGCCCGTGTACAGCAACATTTATTTTGGTGCAGCCAAAAATAAATAAAATCTTTTTTAAAAAAAATATATAAAGTGTGATGAATTTCTAAGGATGAGAAGCCACAATGAGGACACCCTCTGCAGAAGCGCTTTGGGAAGAATCTTATTCAATTAGTTGCTTAGATCTCTAATCATTAACGAGAAGTTTAGGAAAACGATGTCCTGACATCTGTACACCAAGCCGGTAACACATCCACTGCCATCAAGAGCCAGACTGTCCCCCAAGCATTGGCGAGGAGGGACTTCTGGGCAGGTATTTATGGAAAGTAAAGGCATTTTTGTCCATGGGGTTGCCACGCACTTCCTCACAGAAGCTATTCAAATGTATATTGTACTTTCTGGAAAAATCAGGTTTCTCCAGCGTTGATGAAGACTTTTCTCAAAGACCAGAGCAAGAGCCCAGAGAAAAGGCTACAGAAGAAAAAGAATCCTTCTCTTGGAAGTTCAAAGTCTTGCTCTACCCACGAGCACACAACGGGTTTCTGAAGTGGAGGAGTTTCAGGAAGTTACTGGAGGTCAAGAGAAGGGCAATGGTTTTCTTTGCAGCACTCTTGTGCTTTTCATTCAAAATAAATAGAACAGAAACTGAACAAAAAGAACCCTCAAACTCAAAACCCAATTTCAGGGGACACCGGGAGCACCCCAAAGCCAGACTCACTCTGTGGCCACCATCTGGGGGATGGGCTCATCCAGGAGTTCCAGGCTATGCAGGATCCAGTAGCAGAGCCATGGGCGGCTGGCATCCAGACACTGTGAAAGGAGCAGGGCAGAAAACACACCCCTTATTCAGAATCGTTCCAAGACCCTGCTGACAAGGAGCATCTGTTTCGCTCGCGGCCCCTTGGCAGGAAGGAGAAGGGCCACCTCGGAGGGATGAAGGACGAGGCCTTAGCCCGGAGCTGAAGTGGCCATATGTGAGCAAAGGACAATGGGACAAAGGCGTTTAACCTGAATCCAATGGGTCCTTCCCTGACAGGCACTGAAAGAAGCCAAGCAGAGGACTTCTCACACAGCAAAAACTCAAGCGCTACTGTTTTCTCAGTGTAGACCCAAGGAGAGCCACAATTACAGGGAAGGATTTCCTGCATTAACTCGTTTACTGATTTAACAAATATTTAATAAGTATCTCCTCATGCCCAGCACTAGGGCCACAAGAATGAATAAAATTCAGTTCCTTCTCTTCAGTTCCATTCTCTGGGTCAGAATGTGTGCGGTTATCTGTAGAGGAGGAGGGCAATAGACAAACACGGAAATACTAGTGTTTCTGGAATAAAGCAGAACAAAACAAGCGCACATACAGAGCTGGATAAATGCTATAACGGGCACAAGGAAGAAACTGGCTAATTCTGCCAGAGTAGCTGGAAAATGTCTCCAAAGGTGACCTGTGAACAGGTCTTGATCCTAATTCAAGCCATAAATATTCAAGCATTCAAGCCTAGGCAGGCAGGTAGTATTATTGCCCCAGTTTTACGAATCTAAAGTGTAAAAATGCTGTATAAATGAGACCCAGAGAGATGAACTTTTTCCAGATGACAAAGACAGTAAATGTAAGAAACAAGGACCCAGTTCTCTAGACTCTCGATCCAGTGCTCTTTTCATTGGCCTAAGCTGCCCTCTTCATAAACGTGCACATAAATATGCTTGCTCACCACCTGGGGCAGCGGGTGTGCTGACAGAAGACGTTGCTGTGGGTTTCAGTGCCAGCTCCTTCTCTCATTAGCTACGTGGCGGTGGTGTTTTAGTCACTAAGTCATGTCCAACTCTTTGAGACCCCTATAGACTGTGGCCTGCCAAGCTCCTCTGTCCATGGGATTCCCCAGGCAAGAACACTGGAGTAGGTTCCATTTCCTTCTCCAAGGGATCTTTCTGACCCAGGCAACAAACCCACGTCTCCTGTTTGGCAGGTGGATTCTTTACCATTGAGCCCCTTAGGAAGCCCCTCACTAACTATATGCCTTTGAGAAAATTAATTAATTAATCTTGCTAAGCCTATTTCCTAATCTAGAAAAAAATACTTACCTATCTCCTAGACTAGCTGTGAGGATTAAATGAGACAACGAATGGTAAACTTTAGCACACTATTCCATGAACTGTCAGCTGTCATGGTATTAACTCTATCAGGACTGAACTGACCCTAACCATCGAGGATTGAATACCAAGAGTCCACAGGCCAGATGTAGCCCGTGGATGTGTTGTCTGTTCCCTGCAGTGTTTTGTTTGTTTAATTAGAATTAGTGGTAACAGCTACAAGCTGAAAGACCCATAGAGAAATCTGAATTTTTGGCTTCATTTCAAAGAACAAGAAGAGATCTGGCAATCCTGGGTCTGCAATGCTGCTTGACAGCAGCTGGCAGGAACAGAGCAAAAGCATGGTCCTCCAGTTTGCCTCAGTTCCACTCCCCTGACCAGCACCCACCACCACAGCCCAGCCCACATCCCTGGCTTATGCCACCTGCTTGAGTCTATAGGCCCAAACCTCTGCCATAAATAATCAAATCAGCCCAAAGAAAAAGCAAGTTAAAAGCAGAGCTGCTCTGTGGAAAGTGGGGTGGGAAGACTGCAGCCTCTGGTTCACATTTACGCTCTGCCTGTCACTCAGCCCCTAATCCCAACACCCTTCCCCTCCACTTCTGCTGCCCTCCCCTGAGCCCCTCAGTGGACCTCGAGGGCTCTAAGGAATATTGACTTAAAATCCACTTCGTGTCTGAGCATTTTTACCATGTTAAATTGCAGAGTACTTTCTGGGACTTATACACTGGTGCTTTGGCCAGTAGAGAAATTATATCTGCTTACAGGGCAATGGGGTGAGGATAAACAGGTGAGGCTATCTAGACTGCCTTTTAGCTAATAGTCAAAGAGCATCAGAAGAATGCACATGAACCCCCCTCAGCCACGATGTGGGTGGAAGGAAGCCCCCCGTCCCGAGCTGGGGGCTCCAGTAGCTCTGAGCAAGGAGAGACTAGAGGAGCTCTAGTTCCGTCCTTTCAGAAGCAGGCGTCCCAGCTCTGTGGGGCCAGGCGGCTGTGAACCTGGTTCCTACCAGAGCCACGTGGACAGCGACTGAACCTGCAATAGGCCAGGCCCACACATGCCTTTTACATCCAAACAGAAAAAAGAAAAGAAAGACTAAGGCTGATAATCTGATAGAGAGAGCTCCTAGGCGAGGAGTTTACCTCGTAGGCATCTGTCAGCTGTCGGAGGCCTCTTTTCAGATAATGGAAGTGCTTCTCTCTCTGCAAAACAAGCCTGGAAAGACAAAGAGCTTTAGTGAAACTACTCTCACAGCCCCTGCTTCCCCCAGTACAGAACACATGTGTGCACATGGGCACACCCGCACATTCACACCCACACACGCACTCTCACCTTCTGGTCACCACCCCCCCAAAGTCAATGAGTAGAAAACAGCAACCTGTTCAGCTTCCCGGGACACTTACACCGGAGAAAAGAGGCCAGCCTCTGAATGCCCCTCAAGTGTCTGCAAATCATGCTGACGAATGTTTGGGGGGATCCTCTCCCTTGTGGCTGGTAGCTTTGGGTGAGAAATGCCACCATAAGCACACTTAGCCAGGCAGCAAGAAACCACCCAGGAAGTTCGTCCGGGGTCCAGCTGAGAGCAGATACGTTGTGGCTCTCCATCCTGAGCCTTGCCGCATCCCTGACTTGGTTCACCTCTATTGTTTCAGTCATTTCTTCTGGGGTCACTTCTCTGAGGTCTGAGGTTGTACTCTGCCTGCCCCTCATTCATCTGTCTGTTACTGTGCTATGCTGTGCTAAGTCACTTCAATTGTGTCAGATTCTGTGACCCTACGGACAATAGTCCGCCAGGCTCCTCTGTCCATGGGATTCTCCAAGCATGAATACTGGAGTGGGTTGCCATGCTCTCCTCAGGGGATCTTCCCAACCCAGGGATCAAACTCGCTTCTCTCGTGTCTCCTGCATTGGCGGGCAGGTTCTTTACCATTAGCACCACCTGGGAAGCCCTCGGGCTATTATTCCCTCCCCCACATTCCACCTCCCATGTGCTGCCCCACAGTCCTGGCTGGGGGATCATGTCAGTATGCTGCAGCCAGTCGCTCTCCCTGGCCCTGATGTCAGCAGCACTGGCTCTAAGATGGACTGTATCCGCCGTGACCACCTGCACAGGCAGACAAAGGGCAGGGGGGGTGTGTTTTTTGCTGGGTCTTACAGAAGGGGGTCTGTCTGTGTGGTTACAGAAGGAAAGAAAAAAGCAAAGAATCTGAGACATTCACTGTGCTTGCTGATTCCAGAAAAGAAACGAAAGAAGAAGCATTCTCTTCCCTAGGTATTCAATTCAACAATTGTTTATTGAACTCCCACGGTACTGTGCACAGAATAAGTAGTTTTTACTTCAAAAAGGGTTCCAGTTCAGTACTGGAAATGAGATAAGGACATAAGTGGTTACAAGATGATGAAAAAAAAAATGGGTAGGTTTCATAATGAGAAAACATATAAAATGTTCCTGAGGCTCTCGAGTGGTTGGGGGAGGCATCTCATTCAGAAAGAAATGATCAGGGGAGGCTGCGCGAACAGGTGGAACTTGAGGTGGGGGCCCTGGAAGACGGAGAATGTTTCTACAGGTAGAGGAGAAGAGGAGGTGAAGCGATGGTGGGAAGACAGTTCAGCCAGAAGGAAGAGAAACAAAAGGAACCAAACCAGGGCCACCCAAGAGAACGTTCAGTGATGATGAAGAGTCTTTGTACTAACAGGAAGCAACAAGCCACATGTGGGTACTAAGCACTTGCAACGTGGCTATTGTAACTGAGCAACTAAATTTTACACTTTGTTAATTTACGTTTAAATGGGTGCAAGTGGCTAACAGCTTTCCTACATCCTACAGATGAATACAAAGCGTGCAGGGGAAGTGACAAGCTGGGGACTTGGCCTGGTGTTAGGAATGAAAGAGGAATGGTCAAGAAGGGACCTGGGATGCCAGCTAAGAAATTTAACACTCAAAGGGCACCTGCAGTAACATGGGGAGACTTGAAGGACATTGTGCTAAGTGAAGTGAGTCAGACAAAAAGATGAATACTGCACAGTCTCACTTGTATGTGATACTCTAGGGCTTCCACCAAAAAAAAAAAAAAAAAAGCCCTGAGCTCCTGGATACAGAAGACAGACTGGTAGCTGCCTAAGGTGGGAGGTGGAAGGGGATGGCAGTGAAATAGGTGACGGGGGTCAAAAGGTACAAAGTTCTAGTTATAAAATGAGTAAGTCATGAAGATGTAATGTGCAGCATGGTGACCTTAGTTAATAATACTGTATTGCGTTATGTGGCAGCCTGAATGGGAGGGGAGTCTGGGGGAGAGTGGATACATGTGTATGGACAGCTGAGTTGCTCTGCTGTGTACCTGAAACTATCACTACACTGTTAATCAGCTATACTCCAATATAAGATAAAGAGTTTTTTTTTAATTTAAATAATAATACTGCATTGCATATTTGAAAGTAGCTACCAGAGAGGACGTTGAAACTTCTCATTATAAGAAAAAGAATTTGTGAGTACATATAGTGCTGAATGGGCTTCCCTGGTGGCTCAGATGGTAGAGAATCTGCCTGCAGTGCAGGAGACCTGGGTTCAATCCCTAGGTCAGGAAAATCAAGAAGGAAATGGCTAGTCACGCCAGTATTCTTGCCTGGAGAATTTCATGGACAGAGGAGCCTGGTGGGCAACAGTCCCTTGGGTTGCCAAGAGTCGGACACAACTGAGTGACTTTCAGTTTCACATGGTGCTGAATGATAATTGGATTTACTGTGGTGACCATACTGCAGTATATACAAATACTGAATCATTACATTGCACACCTGAAATGAATATAATGTTAAGTCAGTTATACCTCAATAAAAAAAAACTGGCACAAGAAACCTCTGAGGATTTTCAGCTGAGAAAAAAATAACTACAATCATGGCTTAGAAAAATTATCTGACCCCACTAGGTATTCGGTATGTTTTTACAAACTGGACTGAAGAAAACATGTAAGTGGGGAGATAGATGAAGCAGGAAGACAGGGTAAGACACTGTTAAGAGTCAGCCAGGGGGTGATGAGGTGGGAGCTAGGTTCAAGAGGGAGGGGACATATGCATGCCTATGTCTGACTCACACTGGTTTGTTACTAAAGCCAATATATAATACATGGAAGAAGGTAAATCCGTAAGCATGTGAAACAGTGAGAATGACTAACCAGAGGGAAGGAAAAATTAACTCTTATGGGAAAGCAGGATGCTGATAAACAAAACTGTACAAAGCATGGTCCAAAGGCTTCTTGGGACAGACCACCTCACTCCAGAGAATATGCATGTTTCACAGTCTGAAAGCAAGGAAAACCAATTCTGGGATGAGGCAAAAATGGTAGGATGTAACAACATTCAGCTTCAGCCTTGAATTTCAGCCAAATCTTCTACTAGGCAGTGGCTCTGAAAGGCTGAATAGACGGATGCCTCCTCAGCATCACTCCTGACATCCCTGGACCAGGGCATGGTCAGTGGTCTCGGGAGTATGTGTGTGTTTCTATCACATCCAATCAGCAGCATGACCTCAGAGACACAAACGAGCTGTGTCACCCAGACTAATCGCTAACATCTGAATATTCACTTTAGCTAACAAGGAAGGTTTGTTCCTGTAATATAATACCAAAATTTTTAAATCTGATGAAATGTTAAATATTGTAATTGTGACAGTAATTTAAAATGCTGATTAAATTTTCATATCTCTTCTTATGTCCCAGAAATTCATTCTTTGGTAAAGATGTTCGGCCCCAGCCTTATACTGATAAGCTGGTTTACATTCTGTTATTCACCCACAATGTGTAATGTCTCTATATTAATTAGCATGCTGTGACATAAGATGCTAATTAGCATCCTTTAAAACACTCATCTTCATAGGCAACAATGATAAAATGGGAAATGTCAGATTCCTGAAATAAACCCAGAGCCTGATGTATTCTATTTCCACAAAGAAGGAACATTTTTTGCTTTCTACCCACATCTGACCTAAAGACCTATGAATCAAGGGACTTCCCTCCTTTACTATCCTCCACTACCACTCCCCAAACACAGCTTCTCAGATTATAACCTCCCAATCTCCCTCCCATCTCAGTAAGGATAAAAGGAAAGCCCAAGGCCTTTACTTTTATGGTGGGTGACAAGGGAATGTCAAATGATCAGAGGTCCTCTGGGAACACAGAGGACATATGTCCACAGTGGACAGAGACTCAGAGAACAACAAGTGCGTCATCCCAGGGGAACTCTAACCACAAACCCCTCCTGAAGCCACCGTGCCCCACAGCATTACCAAGTCCCACCACCTCTTGGAAAACAGCCTGTACTGGCCAGAGGGCTCCTTCTCCCTGAGCTGTTTACATAAACAGTGTCATTTGCTAAGCTCCAGCTGCCACTCATGACAATAGCCATAATTCATTTTCTGAGGTCAGGGCTTTGGGTTAATGCAGAGATTTAGGTTAGCAGTTTGGAAAAAGACTTCTCTGCTTAGCTGATGCTTTCCTTCCCCAGGGAAGGAAGATGAAGAGAATTTTTCCACCTGGCTTTCCCTTTTTCTGACTCTCTGTCTTGGCGAATCAGAGTTTTCTAGCTAAACTTCCTTTTTAGGGAAATAGGGACAAAAAACAAAGACACAAAGTTAACTGAGGCTAGAAATATTTGTAATGCTCCAGTAAGTAAAAGTGCCCAGAGACTGACTTGCCAGGAGTCAGTGTGTGAGGAGGTGTCAGGAAGTTGGGAGACATGAACAAGATCGGGCCAGATTTTAGACCCATAAGCTTCCCACCCAGAGAGAACCAGCCAGTGGCCCAACTACTCTATGTTCAGAGATTGTCTAGGAAAAGTACTGTAATATCAATATAAAACGATGAGCAAACACAACTTGAACCACTGATGAGGAAAGATCGCACAGGGTGATTTCAGAGAAGCCATCTGTGATTAGAAGAGAAATGCCTTTAGAAATTCTAGTGTGATACATTACAAAACTGGGGGGAAAAAAAGAGAAAATGAAGGTTCAAATTGAAAAGTTTCTGTTTATAATCACCCTTTTGGAATTTCTGCCTCAAAAGAGCTTAGAAGGCTTCAACTTGCTAAGCACCAAGGAAAACAAAAGGCATTGTCTTTCTCACTTAAAATGTGGCCCTGAGAATCTGCTGCACAGCCACCAACAAGGGCCAGGCTAGAAGAGGCTCAAACACCCCACATTTCCCCAGTCAAGTCATAACATACACTAAAGGAATCCATCCTTTGCCATCCCCCTGACTCTACATCTGTTTCAAAGCGTTACATGAAAAAGAAAAACTTGAGAGTTCTGAACGCCACTGCAGTGGGTCAGAACTAAGCTATAGGATCACAAACTTTTTCTCTCTCTCCATCTTCAGAGCTCAGAGTTCAGGCCCTGAGGGGGATCCCCACGTAACACCTGATGGCTCAACCCAAGTGCACATCTCCTCCAGTCAGTATTTTACTAGTGGTAGGAGCTGGGGTCAGGAGCATCTTCAGGGAGCCACAAGGAGAGGAAACACCAACCTCATAGCTACAACACCCCGAGGTTGGACAAGCTCAAGGAGGCGAGAAGAAAGGCTCCCATGGGAGATGGTATTTCCCAGATCCACTCAGGCTGCTAACCACAGCTTACCTTGGTACAAGGTGGTTGAACTTGTAAGAACTGAAGACCTCTTGGATCCTTTCTTCTACTTTTGCCTGGTAAGGATGTAGCAGATGGAAGAGAGAAAACAAAAACAGGTAAGACTTTCATCAACTTTTTGTTTCTCTTGCCACAAATGCCTACTGGCTAGAGTTCCTTGTGTGGCTTTGAGCCTAACAGCATGATATGACTACATGCAGGAGCTCTGCAGGATGACAGGTGTGGGACAAGGACAGAAAGAATGATCTGAACCACGTTAACATCACAACCCACTTCTCCAGTAAACTAATCCATAATTTCCAAACTAATGGCGGTTCTGTGGTTTGGCATCCCACACCAGCTACTCGGAGATAAACACAGATCCCCTTTGCTTGAAAGATCTGTTTTTCCCTGCTCTATGAAGTTGTCTAGGTGTCCGTTAACTGGTCATTCTCAAATACTCAATTTCTGCCAAGGGTCTACCTCTTACTGTCAGATTTAATAATTTAAATACAGATTGAACAGTATTAAAATTCCTGAAGGGATTTACAAGAATATCGATCATGGAGACACCAAAGAAACAGCACATCTGGCATTAGACCTGTGTCACACAGCAACTCCACAGTCCCATAAAAGGGAGAATCTCAGAAAGTCAAGTCACAAAGGAAATGAGATGACCACTCTCCTCTGAAGACCACAGCATGATGTAAGGAAAGAGCACAGTAGTGCCGGAGGGGACTGACCAGCGGGACACAGGGTTTCACCTTCACAGCCATCCTTGCTTTGTGAGGCCAGTCCTTGCTGAGATTACAAGATACAGAATAATGTCCTCTCATGGCTGTTGTTCAGTTACTAAGTCATGTCCAACTCTTTGCGACCCCATGGACTGCAGCACGCCAGGTTTTCCTGTCCTTCACTATCTCCCACAGTTTGCTTAAATTCATGTCCACTGAGTCAGTGATGCTATCTAACCATCTTGGGAAATATAAAAAAAATGCATTATTTAATATTTCTGAAACATCCACTCAGTTAGAGCTTCCAGCTCCTTTGACAAGTGTGTAAGAATCAAGATAAGGGGAGCAGTGATGTGTATCAGCTAAAACAGCAGCCAATCTAAAATTCGTTTATATTTAGTTTCAGGATATGCTTTGGTATTTGCCTTTGAACATGAGTTTGAGGGATTGTCTGGCTAAGAATTTACAATACTTCAAAAAACAGACTGAAGTCACTGTGAGATTGTCTCATGAAGAGTAAGAAAGTTGTCCCAGACTCCTCAGGATTCTTTCTCTCTGCCAGACACTGATATGGGACTAATGCAAAGCAGCAGACTAGGCGGAACACAGACTGCATTGCCAGTCATGCCTTCCTCGGTATATCTGAACAAGATTAAAAAAAAGAAAAACATATGTCAGGAAGATCATTACATACAAAGATTTGTGTACCATATACTGGGGGGTTGTTGTTTTGTTTTTTTATAATATACTGTTATAGTTCAAGTGAACTGATGAATTTTGAATAAAACAAAAAGCAAGTAGGAGGAAAACTCACTTCTTGTACCTAAACACAAATCAATTCACATCCATATGATTTAATAATAGTCAGAGGCTAATGGATGAGCATTCTAACTGACACTTAAGACCCCCAGGAGGCAAAGCTTCCAGCCAAGAACTTCTTAGGGAAGTCCCACCATCAGTCACCATTTGGGCAACATAAGCAGCCAGGAACCAGGTGACAAAAACCAAGGTTTATTTCTAAAGTAAGACACCTGACAGAAACACAGGTATGTCATACCTGCAAAGAAGAAATTGCTTAAACCATTCCCAACATAGTCTCATTTTTCTTCTGGTTTCCTAATCACTCCTCTTCAGAATGAACAAGTGATAGTCCAATGAAGTTAGTAACTGACTTGTGTCTGAAAATATACATTATAAATTTTAATAAATACAAGAGTATTTCAGATCAGCTGTTCATGATAATGAACAAATAATTCACTTTATTTTCTCTTAAGAATGGGTACGTTTTTCCAACAGTTTTATCAAGACATAACTCACATACCATTCAATGTACCCATTTAAAGTGTATTATTCAGAGGTTTTTACTGTATTCACAGAGCTGCATATCATCACCATAATCAATTTTAGAACACTTTCACTACTCCAAAAAGAAACCCCGCACGCCTAAGCAATCACCCCCAATCCTTCCAGCCCCTGTCAATCACTAATCTACTTTCTTTCACAATCCATTTAGCTATTCTGAATATTTTATATAAATGGAATCAGTTGACGAGCATTTAGGTTGCTTCTACTTTTTGGCTATTATGAATAATGCTGCTATGAATATTCCTGTCCACAATTTTGGATGGATATATGTTTTCGTATGTATACACCTAGTAAAACTTCCAGGTGGCGCTAGTGGTAAAGACACTCCCTGCCAATGCAGGAGACATAAGAGATATGCATTCAGTCCCTGGGTGGGGAAGAGCCCCTGGAGTATGAACTGGAAACCCACTGCAGTATTCTTGCCTGAAGAATCCCATGGACAGAGGAGCCTGGTGGACCATAGTCCATAGGGTCACAAAAAGTCAGACAAAACTGAAGTGACTTAGCATGTACGCATGCATAAAATTGAAAAGGACCCTTTGAGCCTCCTGGGCACAGGAGCCTTTCTCTGCCAGCACCTCTTACCCATTCCTTGTTTGTAGGGAACAGCCTCCATGATCTTCCCTGATTTCCAAAGGGCAGATTCAAACAGTTGCTAATCAGGGAAGGGAGGGGATGCGGAGATAAGGGAGTGTTAGCCAGGAAAGGACAGTGCAGCCTGGGACAGGGTCCTGGTGCTGTCTCAGTTCATTTCAGTTCAGTTCAGTCACTCAGTCATGTCCGACTCTTTGCAACCCCATGAACTGCAGCACACCAGCCTTCCCTGGCCTTCACCAACTCCTGGAGCTTGCTCAAACTCATGTCAATTGAGTTGGTGATGCCATCCAACCATCTCGTCTTCTGTCATCCCCTTCTCCTCCTGCCTTCAATCTTTCCCAGCATCAGGGTCTTTAACAATGAGCTAGTTCTTCACATCAGGTGGCCAAAGGATTGGAGTTTCAGCTTTAGCATCAGTCCTTTCAATGAATATTCAGGATTAATTTCCTTTAGGATTCACTGATCTCCTAGCTGAGAAAAGAAGAGAAGCTAAAGCCAAAGGAGAAAATGAAAGATATATCCATCTGGATGCAGAATTCCAAAGAACAGCAAAGAGAGATAAGAAAGCTTTCCTCAGTGATCAATGCAAAGAAATAGAGGAAAACAACAGGATGGAAAAGACTAGAGATCTCTTCAAGAAAATTAGAGATACCAAGGGAACATACCATGCAAAGATGGGCACAATGAAGGACAGGAACAGTATGGACCTAACAGAAGCAGAAGAATTAAGAAAAGGTGGCAAGAACACACAGAAGAACTATACAAAAAAGATCTTCATAACCCAGATAACCATGATGGTGTGATCACTCACCTAGAGCCAGACATCTTGGAGTCTGAAGTGACGTGGGCCTTAGGAAGCATCACTATGAACAAAGCTAGTGGAGGTGATGGAATTTCAGTTGAGCTATTTCAAATCCTAAAAGATGATACTGTGAAAGTGCTGCACTCAATATGCCAGCAAATTTGGAAAACTCAGCAGTGGCCACAGAACTGGAAAAGGTCAGTTTTCATTCCAATCCCAAAGAAAGGCAATGCCAAAGAAAGTTCAAACTACCACAAAATTGCACTCATCCCACACACTAGCAAAGTAATGCTCAAAATTCTCCAAGCCAGGCTTCAGCAATACATGAATTGAGAACTGCCAGATGTTCAAGCTGGATTTAGAAAAGGCAGAGGAACCAGAGATCAAATTGCCAACATTTGTTGGATCATAGAAAAAGCAAGAGAGTTCCAGAAAAACATCTACTTCTGCTTTACTGACTATGCCAAAGCCTTTGACTGTGTGGATCACAACAAATTGTGGAAAATTCTTGAAGAAATGAGAATACCAGACTACCTAACCTGCCTCCTAAGAAATCTGTATGCATGTCAAGAAGCAATAGTTAGAACTGGACATGGAACAACGGACTGGTTCCAAATAGGAAAAGGAGTATGTCAAGGCTGTATATTGTCACCCTTCTTTTTTAACTTATATACAGAGCACATCATGCGAAATGCTGGCCTGAATGAAGTACAAGCTGGAATCAAGATTGCCAGAAGAAATATCAATAACCTCAGATATGCAAATGACACCTCCCTTATGGCAGAAAGCAAAGAGAAACTGAAGAGTCTCTTGATGAACATGAAAGAGGAGAGTGAAAAGGCTGGCTTAAAACTCCACATTCCAAAAACTAAGATCATGGCATCCAGTCCCATCACTTCATAGCAAGTAGATGGGGATACAGTGGAAACAGTGACAGACTTTATTTCTTGGCTCCAAAATCCCTACAGATGGTCACTGCAGCCATGAAATTAAAAGACACTTGCTCCTCGGAAGAAAAGCTATGACCAATACAGACAGCATATTGAAAAGCAGAGACGTTACTTTGCCGACCAAGGTCCTTCTAGTCAAAGCTATGGTTTTTCCAGTAGTCATGTACGGATGTGAGAGTTGGACAATAAAGCTGAGTGCCGAAGAACTGATGTTTTGAACTGTGATGTTGGAGAGGACTCGAGAGTCCCTTGAACCTCAAGGAAATCAAACCAGTCAATCCTAAAGGAAATCAGTCCTGAAATTGGAAGGACTGATGCTGAAGCTGAAACTCCAATCCTTTGGCCACCTGATGTGAAGAACTGACTCATCTGAAAGACCCTGATGCTGGGAAAGATTGAAGGCAGGAGGAGAAGGGGATGACAGAGGATGAGATGGTTGGACTGCATCACCGACTCAATGGACATGAGTTTGCGCAAGATCCAGGAGTTGGTGATGGACAGGGCAGCCTGGTGTGCTGCAGTCCATGGGGTCTCAAAGAGTCAGACATGACTGACCTACTGAACCGAACTGAACAAATCTCCTTGCTGTCCAAGGGACTCTCAAGAGTCTTCTCCGACACAATTTAAAAGTATCAATTCTTTGGCACTGACCCAACTCTCATATCCATACATGACTTCTGGGAAAACCATAGCTTTGACTATATGGACCTTTGTCAGCAATGTGATGTTTCTGCTTTTTACTACACTTTCCAGGTTTGTCATAGCTTTTCCAGGCACTAAGCATCTTTTAATTTCATGGCTGCAGTCACTCCATGATCCACAGTGATTTGGGAGCTCAAGAAAATAAAATCTGTTTCCACTTTTTCCCATCTATTTCCCATGAAGTGATGGCACCAGATGCCATGATCTTTTGAATGTTGAGTTTTAAGCCAGCTTTTTCACTCCCTTCTTTTACCCTCCTCAAGTGGCTCTTCAGTTTCTCTTCACTTGCTGCCATTAAAGTGTTATCATCTGTATTCTGAGGTTGCTGATATTTGTCCCAGCAAACTTGATTCCAGCTTGTATTTGATCCAGCGCAGCATTATTTTCTACTTTACCCAAAACTCTGCCTCCGAGATTTGATTTGGCCCTAGTGCCCAGAGGCCGAGATTTGGGCTTCACTAGGAGTGAAACTGCTGGATCATATATTAATGTGTAATCATTTGAGGAACTGCCAGACTTTTCCACAGCAGTCATACCATTTTATATTCCCATCAGCAATATATGAGAGTTCCAGTTTCTTCGTATCCTCAGCAACATGCTATTATGTGTTTTTTATTATAGCCATCCTAGTGTTTGTGAAGCATTAAGTCTCTATAATTTTGAATGCCTTTCCCTGATGGCTAATGATATTAAGCATCTTTTCACAGGTTTATTGGACACTTGTAGATATTGTTTGGAGAAATGTCTATTCAGATCTTTCTTCATTTTTTAAACTGGGTTATTTGTCTTTTATCAGTGAACTGCAATAAATCTTATGTATTCTAGATACAAGATCCCTGTCCTACTCCCATTCTGTGGGTTGTTTTTAGGAACTGGTGTATTTCTTAAGAGAAAACAATCCAATCACTTCAAAGCACAAAGTATGATTTTCAGAGTACAACTTTTAAAATAGTGCTAGCAATAAGCCTACAGTTTTTTAAACAAATAGTAGTGGATTAATACAGAAATTAAAAACTAGTCATCTGAGGATGAGAAAATGAAAGTAATCACCAAAGCATGCAACATCCTTTTCTGCTTCCCCTTGTCTGCATGTCATCAGCCAGTGTTATATAAATCTGAGTAATTTTGTCACTGGGAAGATATAAGCATTCTTTCAATGTTCTGATTTGCATAGCAGAAGGAAAGGAAAAAAGCTAGTTGTATATAAAAGAGTTACCATAGCAGGCCTGAGACTGCTATCCTTAGGAAGGCCTCCTTGAAAGACAGATCCTCGCTGGAGTCTGGGAGCCTAGAACATGCCAGAGTTCCCACCATTCCCAGAGTTGATAAGACTGGCCACTGAGCCTAAACTGTATCAGCAAGGTAGTTTATGCTGAGGAGCTGTTTTCCTTCTGGGAGGCTGGAATTATTCTAAAAAGAGGGTGCTGGTTTTAGTGACCAGGCACACTAAAAACCATGAGCAACAAGTCCCTAAGGGGCTTCCCTGGCTCTTCTGCATGTGTGGTCACAGTCTGATACCGCAGAAATTAAACTCCTTCTCTGTGACTCCATTGGGAGAGGACTCTTAGAAACTTGTCCTAGTTTCCTGCAGGCTTCACCCCATGAGCCTTCTCCCTTGGCTGATTTGCTTTCTAGCCTTTTGCTATAATAAATCATCACCTTGAGTACAGCTATATTCTGAGTACTCTGAATCTTCGTGTAAGCAGAAAAGGTAGAGGTCCCCAGAGAAAGAAAATCAGACATGACTTTCCTGACATAAGAGAAGCCATTTTTGGCCTAAGCCAAAGCCGTTCTTGGATCTAAGCCTGGCCACAATACTTGCCCTTGAACAGGTCTTAGTAATCAATGATCTTAAGAGATCAAAGAATGCAGAAACTATCGGGCAAGAAAAATAACAGTAGCAAAGATAACACATCAGTGGTGAAAATTCCTAGTTCTCTTTTAATGGTAAAGAGTAGCTCGAGGCCTCAACCACCAGATCTACTGAAACCAAAGGCTGACCATGCTGACCTTTACTGGATCTTCTGACTTTAATCAACTAAAGCTTGGACTCAAGCCTAATCATGAATATGCATGTACCCTAGCTTAAAACTTCCCCAGCTTTGCTATTAAGGGAGATACTGCCTTGCGAAAGATTCCCCAGTGTCCTCCCTAATTTTATTAAATATTTCCTGCTTCCAATCTTTGATTTGGCTGTGTCTTTGGCTCAACATCCACCAAGAGGGAAAACCCAGTTTTCAGGTAACATTAGAAGTGCTCAAGATTCTCCAAGCCAGGCTTCAACAATACGTGAACTATGAACTTTCAGATGTTCAAGCTGGTTTTAGAAAAGGCAGAGGAACCAGAGATCAAATTGCCACATCTGCTGGATCATGGAAAAAGCAAGAGAGTTCCAGAAAAACATCTCTTTCTTCTTCAGTGAATATACCAAAGCATTTAACTGTGTGGATCACAACAAACTGTGGAAAATTCTGAAGGAGATGGGAATACCAGACCACCTGACCTGCCTCTTGAGAAATCTGTATGCAGGTCAGGAAGCAACAGTTAGAACTGGACATGGAACAACAGACTGGTTCCAAATAGGGAAAGCAGTATGTCAAGGCTGTATATTGTCACCCTGCTTATTTAACTTCTGTGCAGAGTACATCATGAGAAACGCTGGGCTGGGTGAAGCACAAGCTGGAATCAAGATTGCTGGGAGAAATATCAATAACCTCAATATGCAGAAGTGGCATATCTTATGGCAGAAAGTGAAGAAGAACTAAAGAGCCTCTTGATGAAAGTGAAAGAGGAGAGTGAAAAAGTTGGCTTAAAGCTCAACGTTCAGAAAACGAAGATCATGGCATCGGTCCCATCATTTCATGGCAAATAGATGGGGAAACAGTGGCAGGCTTTATTTTTGGGGCTCCAAAATCATTGCAGATGGTGACTGCAGCCATGAAATTAAAAGATGCTTACTCCTTGGAAGGAGTGTCATGACCAACCTAGACAGCATATTAAAAATGAGAGACATTACTTTGCCAACAAAGGTCCCTCTAGTCAAAGCTATGGTTTTTCCAGTAGTCATGTATGGATGTGAGAGTTGGACTATAAAGAAAGCAGAGCACCAAAGAATTGATGCTTTTGAACTGTGGTGTTGGAGAAGACTCTTGAGAGTCCCTTGGACTGCAAGGAGATCCAACCAGTCTATCCTAAAGGAAATCAGTCCTGAATATTCACTGGAAGGACTGATGTTGAAGCTGAAACTCCAGTACTTTGGCCACCTCATGCGAAGAGTTCACTCATTTGAAAAGACCCTGATGCTGGGAAAGATTGAAGGCAGGAGTAGAAGGGGACAACAGAGGATGAGATGGTTGGATGGCATCACTGACTCAATGGACTGAGTTTGAATAAACTCTGGGAGTTGGTGATGGACAGGGAGGCCTGATGTGCTGCAGTCCATGGGGTCGCAAAGAGTTGGACATGACTGAGTGACTGAACCAAACTGAGCTGAACTAGTAGTGAATCAGTGAGCCTAAGAGTAGTCTTGGGGGCCTCCAAACATTAGTAAAATTAGAAAATTAGCCTTTGGGACAGAATTAAGAAAAGCAGTCACAACTGCATAGTGTCTATAAAATAAGAATTATAATTAAATTCCTTTTTAAAATTTTATCAAAATTCTCACTTTAAATACAGGAGAATTGAGGGTAACTATTTAAAAAGAAAGTTACCTAAATCATGAAGAACTCTAACACTGTATAGCTCTCAAGTCAGAATTAGGAAGGAAGGGAGTAAAGAAGAAAGGAAGGAAGGTTCAGCTTCAATATAGAGATGCTAAAGCGTGTCCCCTTTCCCTGGCCTTTCATTTTATCTTGAATTTCCACGTCTCCTTTTTATCTCAAAGCAAGAGGCTATTCTGTTCTAGTTAATCTCTCCTTTTGGCAGCTAGGCAAGGCAGCTACCAACTGGCTACAACACAAAGGGTATTAACAGCCCTACAGTAAAGGATAGTTTTCTCTTGTGTAAACAGCAAAAAACCCATAGGTTCATTTCCCTTGAGGGCAAAGGACACAGTTTGTGACCATGTTAATGAATTTGATTTGGCTCTCTGAGGAGGAGGATGACATTGGAAAGCATCTGTTTCAGAAACACTGCTACATGAAATGTTACAAGAAACATCATCAGGATTAGTCATCAGAAAATTTAATCCCAAAGGATTAGCTCTTCAAAAATTTTAAACAACCTGAAATAAAGGATCTTTGATTGGCTTCAGATTCAAAACATATCAGAAAGATATAAAAAGAATCTTGAGAAATTGGGGAAACTGAAAAAACAAATGTGAATATTAGATGGTATTAAAGGATTATTTTTAATCTTAGTCAGTTCAGTTGCTCAGTTGTGTCCAACTCTTTGCAATCCCATGACTGCAGCACACCAGGCCTCCCTATCCATCACCAACTCCCAGAGTTTACTCAAACTCATGTCCCCTTCTTCTCTCACCTTCAATCTTTCCCAGCATCAGGGTCTTTTCAAATGAGTCAGCTCTTCGCATCAGGTGACAAAAGTATTGGAGCTTCAGCTACAAATCAGTTCTTCCAACGAATAGTCAGGGCTGATTTCCCTTAGGATGGACTGGTTTGATCTCCTTGCAGTCCAAGGGACTCTCAAGAGTCTTCTCCAACACCACAGTTCAAAAGCATCAATTCTTTGGTGCTCTGCTTTCTTTATAGTCCAACTCTCACATCCATATATGTACTGGAAAAATGATAGTTTTGACTAGACAGACTTTTGTTGGCAAAGTAATGTCTCTGCTTTTTAATACGCTGTCTAGGTTGGTCATAGCTTATCTTCCAAGGAACAAGTGTCTTTTAATTTCATGGCTGCAGTCACCATCTGTAGGGATTTTGGAGCCCAAGAAAATAAAGTCTCTCACTGTTTCCACTGTTTCCCCATCTATTTGCCATGAAGTGATGGGACCGAATGCCATGATCTTCGTTTTCTCAACGTTGAGCTTTAAGCCAACTTTTTCACTCTCCTCTTTCACTTTCATCAGGAAGCTCTTTAGTTCTTCTTCACTTTCTGCCATAAGAGTGGTGTCATCTGCATATCTGTGATTATTGATATTTCTCCCAGCAATCTTGATTCTAGCTTGTGCTTCACCCAGCCCAGCGTTTCTCATGATGTACTCTGCATATAAGTTAAATAAGCAGGATGACAATATACAGCCTTGACATACTGCTTTTCCTATTTGGAACCAGTCTGTTGTTCCATGTCCAGTTCTAACTGTTGCTTCCTGACCTGCATACAGATTTCTCAAGAGGCAGGTCAGGTGGTCTGGTATTCCCATCTCCTTCAGAATTTTCCACAGTTTGTTGTGATTGGAAGGACTGGTGTTGAAGCTGAAGGTCCAATACTTTGGCCACCTGATGCGAAGAACTGACTCATTGAAAAGATGCTGATTCTGGGAAAGATTGAGGGCAGGAGGAGAAGAGGACGAGAGAGGATGAGATGGTTGGATGGCATCACCGACTCAATGGACATGGGTTTGAGTGGACTCCGGGAGTTGGTAATGGACAGGGAGGCCTGGCATGCTGCAGTTCACTGGGTCGCAAAGAGTCGGACACGATTGAGTAACTGAATTGAACTAATACAGTCAAAGGCTTTGGCATAGTCAATAAAACAGAAGTAGATGTTTTTCTGGAACTGTCTGCTTTTTTGATGATCCAACAGATGTTGGCAATTTGACCTCTGGTTCATCTGTCTTTTGTAAATCCAGCTTGAATATCTGGAAGTTCATGGTTCACATATTATTGAAGCCTGGCTTGGAGAATTCTGAGCATTACTTTGCTAGCTTGTGCAATGAGTGCAACTGTGGGATAGTTTGAACTTTCTTTGGCATTGCCTTTCTTTGGGATTGGAATGAAAATTGATCTTTTCCAGTCCTGTGGCCACTGCTGAGTTTTCCAAATTTGCTGGCATATTGAGTGCAGCACTTTCACAGCATCATCTTTTACGATTTAAATAGCTCAAATGGAATTCCATCACCTCCACTAGCTTTGTCCGTAGTGATGCTTCCTAAGGCCCACTCAACTTCGCACTCCAGGATGTCTGATCACTAGGTGAGTGATTATACCATTGTGATTATCTGATTATTAATCTTCTTAGATGTGATTTTATTGTTTTTATGTAGAATGTTATTCTTAAGAGATGCATGCTTTATTGGTTAGTGGTTAACTGTCAAAATAACTTCATCTTCTTTCCAAATCCAGGGGTAAAAATAGTCATATACATATAGACTCACACACACACACACACACACACACACACACACACCATGTAAACACACAGACACAACCCCCAAAGGAAAACTTGTGTCCTAGCTGGATGATCCATTATTGGGTTATCTCTATAGGTTATCTCTAGTCTAGTTGTGAGACGAGACCATCTCACAACTCTGTAGAGATAGAGTTAATTTGCAGCAAACTGACAGTAATGCAAATAATTTCCGTCCACAGATACGCAAATTGTATCTAGTAAAGTGTAACTAACTATCACTCTATGACTACTGACCAGTTTTGCGTCCATTTGCAAATCTATTTCCACATTCCTACCTGACTATAAATGTATGGCATGTTGAGTTCTTATCTGAAGTACTGGGTTCATCAGTCAAATAAAATCTTTGACAGGTGCTCATTTTATATCTGTATGAGTCATGATCTTATTATCTTTTAAAATTTATCCTTGAACAGTTTATGGGAGTCAGGGAAATTAGGTGGAAGGCAAATAAATACTATCAATTTTTCTGTATATTTGAAAATTATTATAATAAAAAGTTAGAAATTATTAAGAATTAAAACAAAACACTTAATATCAAGATTCTGGGCTTCCTGGTGGTGCTAGTGGTAAAGAACCCACCTGCCAATGCAGGAGACTGGGGTTTAATCCCTAGGTCAGGAAGATCCCCTGGAAGAGGGCAAGGCAACCCACTCCAATATTTTTACCTGGAGAATCACATAAACAGTGGAGCCTGGAGGGCTATAGTCCACAGAGTGACAAAAAGTTGGACACGACTGAAGTGACTTAGCATGCAAGTACCAAGATTTCACCACAACTACTTTTTTGAAAAGTCAAACACACCTGTGCACACACGCTGTACATGTATTTATATGTATAGTAGTTAAATGTTGAAATCAATTAGAGTCCACTTCTGTCAATTGAGAAGCAAATATTCTACAATGCAACATTGACAGAGACTCTATTGTTGTTGTTCAGTTGCTCAGTCGTGTCCAGCTCTTGCGACCCCATGGACTGCAGCATGCCAGACTTCCCTGTCCATCACTATCTCCCAGAGTTTCTCAAACTCATGTCCACTAAGTCAGTGATGCTATCCAACCATCGCATCCTCTGTTGTCCCCTTTCCCTCCTGCCTTCAATTTTTCCCAGCATCAGGGTCTTTTCCAATGAGTTAGCTCTTCACATCAGGTGGCCAAGTACTAGAGTTTTAGCTTCAACATCAATACTTCCAATGAATATTCAGAGTTGATCTCCTTTAGGATTGACTGATTTGATCTCCTTGCTGTCCAAGAGACTCTACTTAATGAAACTTTAATTATGCTCCTCTGAATCCTCCTCCCAATCAGGCCTTGACTTTTGTACTTTTGTGTCCATCTTTGCAGTATGAAAAGGCAAAAAGATAAGACACTGAAAGATAAACTCCCCAGATCAGTAGGTGCCCAATATGCTACTGGAAAACAATGGAGAAATAACTACAGAAAGAATGAAGAGACAGAGCCAAAGCAAAAACAACACCCAGTTGTGGATGTGACTGGTGATGGAAGTAAAGTCTGTAAGGAACAATATTGCTTAGGAACCTGGAATATTAGGTCTATGAACAAGGTAAACTGGAAGTGGTCAAACAGGAGATGATAAGAGTGAACATCAACATTTTGGGAATCAGTGAACTAAAATGGACTGGAATGGGTGAATTTAACTCAGATGACCATTATATCTACTACTGTGGGCAAGAATCCCTTAGAAGAAACGGAGTAGCCATCACAGTCAACAGAAGAGTCCAAAATGCAGTATTGGATGCAATCTCAAAAACAAGAGAATGATCTATGTTCGTTTCCAAAGCAAACCATTCAATATCACAGTAATCCAAGTCTATGCCCAAACCAGTAATGCTGAAGAAGCTTAAGTTGAACGGTGCAATGAAGACCTACAACTTCTAAAACTAACACCCAAAAAAGATGTCCCTTTCATTATAGAGGACTGGAATGCAAAAGTAGAGAGTCAAGAGATACCTGAAGTAACAGGCAAATTTGGTCTTGGAGTACAGAATGAAGCCGGGCAAAGGCTAACAGAGTTTTGCCAAGAGAACGCACTGGTCATAGTAAACACCCTTTTCCAACAACACAAGAGAAGACTCTACAAATGGACATCACCACGTGGTCAATAATAAAATCAGACTGATTATATTCTTTGCAGCCAAAGATGAAGAAGCGCTATACATCAGCAAAAACAAGACCGGGAGCTGACTGTGGCTCAGATCATGAACTCCTTATTGCCAAATTCAGACTTATATTGAAGAAAGTGGGCAACACCACTAGACCATTCAGGTATGACCTAAATCAAATCCCTTATAATTATACAGTGGAAGTGAGAAATAGATTTAAGGGTCTAGATCTGATAGATAGAGTACCTGATGAACTATGGAATGAGGTCCATGACACTGTACAGGAAACAGGGATCAAGACCATCCCCATGGCAAAGAAATGCAAAAAAGCAAAATGGCTGTCTGGGGAAATGCAAAAAAGCAAAATGGCTGTCTGGGGAGGCCTTACAAATAGCTGTGAAAAGAAGAGAGGCGAAAAGCAAAGGAGAAAAGGAAAGATACAAGCATCTGAATGCAGAGTTCCAAAGAATAGCAAGAAGAAATAAGAAAGCCTTCTTTAACGATCAATGCAAAGAAATAGAGAAAAAGAACAGAATGGGAAAGACTAGAGATCTCTTCAAGAAAATTAGAGATACCAAGAGAACATTTCATGCAAAGATGGGCAGAATAAAGGACAGAAATGGTACGGGCCTAACAGAAGCAGAAGATATGAAGAAGAGCAAGAATACACAGAAGAACTATACAAAAAAGATCTTCACGACCCAGATTACCATGATGGTGTGATCACTCACCTAGAGCCAGACATCCTGGAATGTGAAGTCAAGTGGGCCTTAGGAAGCATCACTACGAATGAAGCTAATGGAGGTGATGGAATTCCAGTTGAGCTATTTCAAATCCTAAAAGATGATGCTGTGAAAGTGCTGCACTCATATGCCAGCAAATCTGGAAAACTCAGCACAGGACTGGAAAAGGTCAGTTTTCATTCCAGTCCCAAAGAAAGGCAATGCCAAAGAATGCTATCAATTCCCAATTTTCCTTGCTGTATTCAGACTTGAGCCTAATCTCTCTCCCCGACTGCAAAACACCATCACAGCAGTCCTCCTTGAACATGTGTCATGAATAATTTTTTCTTTAACAAACCCCGCCACATCCACTAGCAGAATGACTACAGTTGAAAAGAGGGACAACACCAAATGCTGGCAAGGGTGTCAAGGAACCAGAGCCCTCACACACTGCTGGTGAGAGTGTACCATGTATGATCATTCTGGAAAAGGCTAGTGGTTTCATTTAGAACTAAACATACACCTACCCTGTGATCCAACAACTCCACTTGCAGGTTTTTAACCCATGAAAGCACATGATCATAAAAAGACTTCTACGAGAATGTTTATAACAGCATTATTCATTGTATCCAGAATCTGGCAATGGCCCAGTTGTCCGTCATTAAGAGAATGGATTTAAAAAACCAACAATGGAAAAAAAAAAAAAACCAACAACAGAAACCTCTAGAGCAAGTAGCTCAGAGGCAGTGTACCTGCAACCAAGCTGAGCTTGTTAAAAATATAAATTTTCAGGTTGTAGATTTATCGAATCAGAAACTACTGGGATGGGGCCCACCCGGAGGATTCTTTTTAACAAGTCCTCCAGAGGATTCTGATGCGTGCTTATGTTTGATAGATCAAAAAGGTTTTCTTTAATAGTCATGGTGGATTTCAGCTCAGAGGCTGATGCTTGAGTTTGACTCCAAATAGGACTTTCTTAATTTATAACTATCTTTTTTTTCAACCGCTCACCACACTTTTCTTCTTCTTAACTAGTAAAGGTTAAACAAAGCTGACAAGGTAAAACATTCCTCTGAACAAATACCCTAATACTTTGAGTACAAGATTCAACGGGCGGTCAGAGTTGACAGAGTCTCTGTAATCAGCTGGCGTTCCTATCAAGGCTGAGATCCTCTATGAATCCTTTATGAACCATGAGTTCTCAACCCTGGCTGCCTATTAGAAGAGCTTAAAAAGAACAATGCCTGGGTCCCACCCTCAGGGGTTCTATTTTAATTGGTTGGGGGTACAATCCTGGAGGAGGGGATGGCAAGGCCAAAACTCCCCAGGTGATTCTAATGGTCAGCCAGGTTTGAGACCCACTGCCCTCACTGCCAATCCTTTTTTAGAAAACCTTATTTTAACATCAGGTGTTCCAGAAGTAATGAAGGAAAATCAAGTTTAAATCGCAATCAAAAATGAACACTAGAAGAGAGTTCCTGATGGCCCTCAGATCCACAGCTATGCTATCAGTAGTAGCCCGCATCATTCAAAGGTCAGGCACACAGCATTACTGGGCTGTGAAGGTGAAGGTGAAGTCGCTCAGTCGTGTCCAACTCTTTGTGACCCCGTGGACTGTAATGTACTAGGCTTCTCTGTCCATGGGATTCTCCAGGCAAGAATACTGGAGTGGGTTGCCATTTCCTTCTCCAGGGGATCTTCCCAACCCAGGGATCAGACCCAGGTCTCCCACATTGGAGGCAGACGCTTTAACCTCTGAGCCACCCGGGAAGCCTTACTGGGCTGTAATGTTCAGGAAATGTCCTCTAGGAGCATTTTTTTTGCCATGCTGGGTCTTGTGTTTAGCTACTGTATGTGGAATCTACTTCCCTGACCAGGGATTGAACCTGGGCTCCTTGCATTGGGAGTACAGAGTCTTAGCAACTAGGCCACCAGGGAAGTCCCTTTAGCAGCATTTTTCATTAAAGAATTCCTAACAGTCCATGTACACATGAAAATTTGTTTTAAGGCAGAGATGGCAAAATCCAATATTAAAGGAAAAAACATGGACAGTAAGTTGCTAATAAAAACTGCCTTCCGACCTCACATCCTAAAAGTAAATAAGTAAAATCCATGTTGATTAAACTCAAACATGAAAAACTCGAGTCAAGTGATTAAAACAGCATATAGGAGAATATCTTTATACCAAACTATAAGGAAAAAGACAAAGAAGAACATAAAAATAAGCAAGATTAAAGGCAAACAAGAGCCCAGGGGAAGATATTTGAAACGTATGTAAAAGATACTATTTTTCCCAAATTAAGACTGCTGACAACAAAGTCTCAGAGAGGGTAATGGCTAAATAGAACTCCACTAATTACTCGCTCAGTCGTGTCCATCTCTTTGCGACCCCATGGACTGAGCCTACCAGGCTCCATGGGATTTTCTAGGCAAGAGGACTGCAGTGGGTTGCCATTTCCTTCTCCAGGGGATCTTCCCGATCCAGGGATGGAACCTGGGTCTCCCGCACTGTAGGCAGGTGCTTTACCCTCTGGGCCAGCAGGGAAGTCCCACTAATTGCAGTACACCACTAATTAATGCTTAAATTGCTAGAGCCACTGTGGAGGGCAACACGGTAGCAGGTAATAACACTGAAAAGACACAGACCCTACAACCCAGCAGTTCTAACATTGCAATGGAGATATACCTAGAGAAACCCTTGTCTGCCCTCCCAACCCTCTTTAATGTACAACATAAGTTAGTCCTAACAATACATCTCTCACTTTCTCCAGTCATGAGGCAACTGGTCACTTAGGATATGGCAAAGAGGGAACATAAGAGTTCAGAGTTACGTCTCCTCATTAGTCAAAAGTTTACCCCTGCTTCTGACAGGGCACAGGCTAAGTGCTTCTATGGACAGAATGGTTTTACGTTTACTGAAGTCAGATTACACATATTGAGGAGCCCCAGAATACACCATCCCAAAATAGGCCTTTTTGGTATATGGATAATTTTAAGCTAAAGGCCACTGATAACCAGGAGATGAAGAGAAAGCCCTAAAAACAAGGCATTAAGCTTCCTTTTGTAAAGATGTCTCCCTCTCCACACCAGGGAGTGGAGGACTCCTAACAATTTTAATCAATGGAGAAGGAACTGACTTAAATCTGAATGGCAAACCTAACTGAACAACTCTTGTCTACCATACGTTTCCTGGATCGTTCGCATGAGCTGTCTCCGCAGCCCCAAAGCCTAAAACCCTTCCTTTGTTTTAGCCTAAGGTGGCATACAAGGGCATGTAATTACCCTTTGGGTGACCCATCAATGGGTGTTCCCAGTGTACATACACAACGCACATGTCAATAAATTTGTTTACTTTTCTCTTGTTAATTTATTTTCCATCAGTCTAATGTACATGGCCCCATCTGGAGAATCTAAGCTGGGTATGGAAAAGATTTTTTCCTTCCCTACTATATATTTAAATGGATGTACATGTACATGTAACTTTATATAATATGAACTATTAAATATATGTGTGTGTGTGCCTAGTCTGTGTACACGATATAAACTAATATGTGTATCAGTTTGTGGTTTTCAACAATGGAGAGACTATGTGAGAATCTAGGGGTCAGAGGTGCAATGACTGCCCCCAAGTCCCCAAACACAGGTGCCATGGCAACACAAACGCAGATCTAGCCATCTGCCTGCATTCTTGACAGCTCTGTTTAAAAGACAGCTCATGGAATTTTTCTAGAAGTTCAACCGGAAGCACAGAATAATTTCCATTCATAGCTGAGTGGTTAAAAAAAACACAACAACTCATACATTTGGTACTTTCTCTTTTACAGTTTCTATCTAAAGCAAATCTCATGCTGCACCAACTTTCATATCATAGATCATCACTTCCCTTCTCCCTACATCTCCCCCTCTCTCCCAGAGAAGGCCCATTCCAGAAAGCAGAGTTGCTGCCTGAGATTCACGCAAATGCTGAAGAAGTGGTAAAAGAACCATTAACAGATTAAATACAAGAAAAGGATTCATCTTAAAACAATTATCCCTCAGAAAAAACAAGTCATCTTATAGGAAATACTTACAAAGTAACTCTTGCTGTGGGGAGTTCTTTCAATTCTTTATTTTGAATATGAACCAGTTGGGGTTGATACATCAGCCTCAGCTCAGTTCAGTTCAGTCGCTCAGTCATGTCCGACTCTTTGCGACCCCATGAATCACAGCATGCCAGGCCTCCCTGTCCATCACCAACTCCCGGAGTTCACTCAGACTCACGGCCATCAAGTCTGTGATACCATCCAGCCATCTTATCCTCTGTCGTCCCCTTCTCCTCTTGCCCCCAATCCCTCCCAGCATCAGGGTCTTTTCCAATGAGTCAACTCTTCGCATGAGGTAGCCAAAGTACTGGAGCTTCAGCTTTAGCATCATTCCTTCCAAAGAAATCCCAGGGTTGATCTCCTTCAGAATGGACTGGTTGGATCTCCTTGCAGTCCAAGGGACTCTCAAGAGTCTTCTCCAACACCACAGTTCAAAAGCATCAATTCTTTGGCGCTCAGCCTTCTTCACAGTCCAACTCTCACATCCATACATGACCACAGGAAAAACCATAGCCTTGACTAGACGGACCTTAGTCAGCAAAGTAATGTCTCTGCTTTTGAATATACTATCTAGGTTGGTCATAACTTTTCTTCCAAAGAGTAAGCATCTTTTAATTTCATGGCTGCAATCAATCACCATCTGCAGTGATTTTGGAGCCCCCAAAAATAAAGTCTGACACTGTTTCTGTTGTTTCCCCATCTATTTCCCATGAAGTGATGGGACTGGATGCCATGATCTTCGTTTTCTGAATGTTGAGCTTTAAGCCAACTTTTTCACTTTCCTGTTTCACTTTCATCAAGAGGCTTTTTAGTTCCTCTTCACTTTCTGCCATAAGGGTGGTGTCATCTGCATATCTGAGGTTATTGATATTTCTCCTGGCAATCTTGATTCCAGCTTGTGTTTCTTCCAGTCCAGCGTTTCTCATGATGTATTCTGCATATAAATTAAATAAGCTGTTTGTTCAGAGATATGATTTCCAGTTCACAGGAGATGCATTCAGAATGTTGACATTCCCAAGCTGCCTCACCCTTGCCTGTGGCTTTGCTAACACTGATTGTTACCGGTGTTTTTATCTTTTTGTTGTTCAGCTGCTTATTCGCATCCGACTCTTTGTGACCCCATGGACTGCGACACGCTAGGTTCCCTGTCCATCACTGTCTCCTGAAGTTTGCTCAGATTCATGTCAAATTGTAATTTGAAAAATGGTCTCATTTTAATTATGGATGGAGTTGAGCAGTTTCCTTGGGTTTTTTCAGTTTTATTTTCTTCTAATTCATTTGTAAAAGTTCTTTATATGCAAAATGAGTTATCCTTTTATATTCAATGTGAATACATTTTCTATTTCTGCTCTTGCCTTTAGACTGGCAGTATTTTTTCAATATGGACGTTTTAATTTTTTATGTAGACAAATATATCAATATTTTTCTTCTTAGCCTCTGAACTTTATGTTGTATTTAGGGAAGACACTTTACTCCAAGATAATTTTTTAAAAATCTGTTTTTTCTTTAGTATCATTGTAGTTCCTTGTAAAGAAAGTTTAACTATTTTAACTATCAAAGTTAACTTCTGCTACTGCTGCTGCTAAGTTGCTTCAGTCGTGTCCGACTCTTTGCGACCCCACAGATGGCAGCCCGCCAGGCTCTGCCATCCCTGGGATTCTCCAGGCAAGAACACCGGAGTGGGTTGCCATTTCCTTCTCCAATGCATGAAAGTGAAAAGTGAAAGTGAAGTCATTGTTGTATTTAGGGAAGACACTTTACTCCAAGATAATTTTTTAAAAATCTGTTTTTTCTTTAGTATCATTGTAGTTCCTTGTAAAGAAAGTTTAACTATTTTAACTATCAAAGTTAACTTCTGCTACTGCTGCTGCTAAGTTGCTTCAGTCGTGTCCGACTCTTTGCGACCCCACAGATGGCAGCCCGCCAGGCTCTGCCATCCCTGGGATTCTCCAGGCAAGAACACCGGAGTGGGTTGCCATTTCCTTCTCCAATGCATGAAAGTGAAAAGTGAAAGTGAAGTCACTGAGTCATGTCCAACTCTCAGTGACCCCATGGACTGCAGCCTACCGGCTCCTCCATCCATGGGATCTTCCAGGCAAGAGTACTGGAGTGGGGTGCCACTGCCTTCTCCAAAAGTTAACTTCAGATAGCATAAAGTCAGAGTATTTTTCCCCTAAAAAAACCTATCCATCCTTGTTAATTAACCTCATTACATTTTTTTTCTCATTATGTTTTAAAAATAGCAATTTTTTAGATATAATTAGTATGCCCTATAATTCACCTGTTTAAAGTATATCATTCAGTGGTTTCTAATATATTCACAGAGTTGTGCAACCATTACCACAATCAGTTTTTTTTAGTTTTACAACATTTTCATCCCTCGGAAAGAAACCTCGTACCCACTGGTAGTCATTCCCGATTCACTCCCCCAGCTTCCAGCCAAAGGCGGCCACTCATCCACTTCTGTGTCTATGGATCTGCCGATCCTGGACGTTTCATGTGGATGGGAACCACAAACCGTGGTCTCGCGTGACTGGCTTCTTTTCACTTAACCTCATCTTTTCGGAGTTCCTGTGCTGTGTAGCATGGATCAGTACTGACCTCCTTTTGTTGTCAAATACTCTTCCACTGTACATATTATGCTTTATCCATTCATCATTTCATAGATATTGAGTTGTTTTCCATTTTTTGTCTGTTATGAATAATACGGCTACAGTCCAGTTCAGTCGCTCAGTCGTGTCTGACTCTGCGACCCCGTGGACTGCAGCACGCCAGGCCTCCCTGTCCATCACCAACTCCTGAAGTTTACTCAAACTCATGTCCATTGAGTCGGCGACGCCATCCAACCATCTCTCTCATCCTCTGTCTTCCCTTTCTCCTCCTGCCTTCAATCTTTCCCAGCATCAGGGTCTTTTCCAATGAGTCATTTCATCACATCAGGTGGCCAAAGTTATTCACGTACAAGCCTTTTTAAATTGTGGTAAAATAAACATAACAGAAGTGACCAGTGTAACCGTTTTGAAGTGTAGCGTGCATCGGTGTTAGTTCGGGGATTGGAAGGACCTCCGTCTGCCTGTGCTGCGGACATGAGCCGGTCTTGTTGCAGCTCAGGGCTGGCTGCTCTGAGCCCGCGGTTTCCTCAGCGTCCTCGGGGCGGCCCTCCCTGTCGTTGGCGCCTCCCTGCTGAGGTACTTGGAACTGGAGCCAGTTGCCTTCTGAGACACTCTTATTGTGAGAAGCTGGCCCTTCCCTCCCATGCTTGTCGCCTCGCTCAGGTCACCACTGCTCTTCCGCTGGCTGGCACCCAGTCCCAGCTCGCTGCCCCTCTCCCCATCCACGGCCCGGGTCCTTCCAGATGGCCCTTGGACATGAGCATGTCCCACAGGTCTCTGCTGTCTTCAAAATGCCCTACTTGTAAGTATAACTGTGGAGATCAAATGCGACGATCCGCGGAGAGGACTTACAGATGCCCTGGCATACGGCGAGAGGAGGAAATTCTCTCCTGTTTCTTTTCATCTGCTTCTTCCAGGACAGAGGGAGCCTCCTTGTCTGGCATTGAGGCCTTCTGAAGCTTTCTTCCAGGACGGAGGGCGCCTCCTTGCGTGGCGTCGAGGCCTTCTGAAGCTGTGAGCGGTCTCTTTTTTTTCCCCTGAAGCTTCGTTTGCCTCCACATTGGCCTCCCTGCGTGTCCTCTTTCAGCCTCTCTGAACTGCTTGTGGGCTCAGTCGCTTGCCTTCTGTGTATCTTGGTCCATAGATTGTCCTAACAAATTAAAATCTGGTACAGTAGTACAGCATTATAGGTGATGTGTAGTCCATGTGACCTAGAAGCTGTTAAGTGTGGCTGGAGCCAGAAAGAAGAAAATGTTCTGAACTGAACTCAGACTCTGCCGGGGAGAATAGAGCTATTGACTTCTAGTTTATCTGTTTGTGTTTTGCTCCTTCTACATTGCACCCACTAGTTATCCTTTCTGGTTTCCGTTTTGTCCTCTTTGATTTCTCTCTTACTCTGTTATTACAGCTCCTCAAGTAATTTTTACTGCTTACTGTGTCCCTCTGGATCTTTACCTTTTGTGGTTAATTTTTTGTTCTTTCTCAGAGGTTGTGTCTCTCTTACCTGCTGGGAATGCCTCTGAGATGTCTCTACCTCTGGATCTCTCCCTAACTGCTGGGAGTGCCTCTGAGGTGTCTCCACCTCTGGATCAGCTTTCTTTTGTCATGTTTAATATTTATTGGAGCCTTTAATCTTGGGCCTGGGAAAATTCAGTGTATATTTAATTATAAAACTTAATGTGTATCTAATTTAAGAGAGGGGCTTCCTCTGTGGTCATGTGGTTTGGCTTTCCTGGGCACCCCTCTCTTGCATAGGGTTCTGGAAGGTGGGTGGGTCAGCGAGGTCCCGTCTGGATGGAGCCTGTGTTCCAGGGGCCACAGAGAGCGTTGCTCCACTTTACCAGCCCAGCATGTAGTTCCTCCAGCTGGGCTCTACCTCCCCGGGATCTGAGCATCTCTCTTGTCAGATACCCACATTCTGCAAAGTGGCTTCAGCCTGAAGAAGTCCCCTGGACTGCCGTTGTGTTCAGACCTCGGCAGGGCTCCCGGGATCCAGACCCCCCGGGTGGGCTTCCTTGTCTCTGAGGAGTCACCTGGCAGTTCCTTTAACAGGCCTACACTCTTGGCTCTCTGTTCCTGCTGTTTAGTTGCTCGGTCGTGTCCTACTCTTTTGTGTGTGTGTGTCTGACTCTTTATAACCCCCTGGACTAGCCCACCAGGCTTCTCTGTCCGTGGCATTTCCCAGGTGGGAATGCTGGAGTGGGTTGCCATTTCCTCCTCCAGGGCATCTTCCTGACCCAGAGATCAAACCCGTGTCTTTTGCATTAGGCGATTTCTTTCCCAGTGAGCCGCCTGGGAAGCCCACGCAGTCCTCGGGTCTCCTGACTCCCGAGGACACCTGCATCCTTTTCTGTGTCAGGCTTCATCCTTTCTGTTGTGGTTTTGTCTTTGGTCCTTTGAGTAGGAGCCTAGGTGAGAAGGCCGGCAAACCTGTGCTCCATCTGCGACCCCGCTGGGAACCAGGAAGACCTACGAACCTCTGAGTATGGGGGCAAAGCCTTCACAGCTCTCAGCTTTGGGCTCCCTGGCTGCCCAGGGGTTCAGACTCTGTGCCTCCACTGCCGGGGTCACGGGTTACATGCCTGGTCCCCCACTGGTGAGGACGCCACGCTTCCACTGCAGGGGGCAAGGGCTGGAAGCCTAGTCCCCCAGTCAAAGAAGTTCCACCTGCTGTGAGGTACAGCCACAAACAGAAAACAAACCAAAAAACCCTCTCAACTTTTAAAAACATCACCCCTTTAACGACCTTATGTCCTGTGTTTTTTAAATGTAGTGAGTGAGTATCCCTAAATAAAATGTGGCAGCTGAATTGGATAAAGTGGGTGGCAGAGTTTTTGCCAAACTGCTGCTAAGATTTGTTGAAACAAGCAGTTGTGCAATGGGAAACATGGTTCTATATCCTTGGCTGCATTCCCCACATGCAGACTCAGTGATCTAAATGGGATTTCGTTCCTACTTATACTTGGCATTAATAAACCCTTTAGTTGAGGAGTTTGTTAGGGCCTACTTGATTTTCATGAGTTTCACTTAATTCTTCACCTTTATAGCTGGTTTAGGAATGTGAAAAAAGTGAAAATGTTAGTTGCTCAGTTCTATCTGACTCTCTGTCCATGGGATTCTCTAGGCAAGAATACTGGAGTGAGTTGCCATACCCTTTTCCATGGGATTTTCCTGACCCAGGGATCAAACCCAGATCTCCTCCTTTGCAGGCACATTCTTTACCATCTGAACCATAGGAATATCTGAACATAATTATGCTCCAGTTCAGAACCACTGCTAAAAGAGCAACTGATTTTCTTGCTGAAGTTTAAATAAACCTATTTTGAACGTACAATTTTGCCTTATAGTCCTTGTGACACTTTCGCCAAATTTTAGTGCCTTGTTCACAAGATAATATGAGTGTTTGGGGTAAGGTAAGGTATACAGTATATCATCCCACCAGAGAGAAAAAAAGCAGTTGAAAAATCATTAAAAATATATCTGTTAACTTGTAAAAGAATAGAAATGTATCAAAACAAAAAAGTTTTCAAAAATCTAAGGTAGTCGTTCTGTGATGTATTTCACATGCGTGTAATTTGTGCCTAACACACGGAGTAGGTGGCGTCGTGGGAGGACCGACCCAGCGCCCTTTCCTGCCCCTCGGTTCCCCGGGGAACCCCCCCTTTCCTTTGTATGGGGAACAGGGAAGGCCCAGTCTGTCTCCACACAACGTTCTTCATCCGTTCTTCCAGCTGCCTTTGGCACTTTAAATATTTGTGATAACCCAGTGTGAATTAGTAAACAAAACTGTGGTCTCAACAAGAATCCTGCGAGTACTGTTTCTGACGTGTATTGTATCAGGTAAAAGTAGTGAGGTTCAGAAAAGCTGTGTGTGTTGTCTCCTCTTCACCCAGAGAAGGATTACAGCACCCTCTGTGACAAGCAGCCGATCGGAAGACTTCTCTTCAGGCAGTTCTGCGACACAAAAGGGGATCTGAAGGCGCGGATTGAGTTCCTGGACGCAGTGGTGAGTGACTTATCCCGGCGCAGAGCCACCCGAGCCCGTGCTTTTGGAAACTGAGAACTAGCTTGACAGCTCTCTAAGTGATCAGACCCTGCAGCGTGGTGAGAGCACAGACGAGCTGTCCTGGCGTCGCGCCATGTTGGGTTAAAGCGGATAAAGTAGTAGCTCGTGCGGATTTCTTCTCAAGCTTTGGAGAATCAAAGGTGTTTACGACGTAGCTTTGAAACACGCTGCTTTCCCTTGTAAGAAGCCTAAAGTGCTGGTGAAGGCAGCGCTTGGAGAGCCGCCTCCTCCAGGCGCTCTGAGTGCTTGGAGACCTGAGTCTCCAAGTCTGAGTGCTTCCACCCAGAGCACGCACAGGGAAGAAAGCTAGCGCAGGCAGCAGGGTCACAGTGAATGGGGTTGACCGTCCTTCTAAGTCTGCCTGACATCTGTGTCTCCAGCTTGACATTCACCCTGATTTCCTTCTAGGTTAAGAGATGCTGTGTTTCTGAAACCATAGAGATAGCACCGGCAAGACTAGAAGCTTCAAAACTATAAACCTCAGAAGCAGCTTAGTGGAAGTCGGTAGAATTTAATAATAAAAGTTCTCTTACCTTTAGTCAGTTATGCCCAGATTATGACACCTCCCTCTCTGCTTTAGCCTGTCCCAGTTACATCAGCAAATATGTATTAACTCCATACTGTATGCAAGGTACTAGCCTATATCATGGGGATTTTATTCATTTCTTTCCCCTTGACTTAGCTTTTTAGAAATATGTACCTATATGTATTCTTTCAGAAAACTGTATGGGGCCCTTGCCTGTTTTGTGGTTTGCTCCTGCTCCGGGAACTCCCCAGCTCTCCTTACTGGTGCCTGGACTGGACTGAGAGATGGCTGAGAGGGAGGCAGTCAGAGCTTCCTTTTTAAGGCTTCTCAGATGGCGCTAGTGGTAAGGAACAACCACTATGGAGTTTACTCACCAACTGCCCAACTCAAGCTCCTGTCCAGTGCAGGAGACAGGAGACATGGGTTCCATCCCTGGGTTGAGAAGATCCCCTGGAGCAAGGCACGGCAGCTCACTCCAGTGTTCTTACCTGGGCAGTCCCGTGGGCAGGGGAGCCCAGCAATTTATGGTCCCAGAGGGTTGCACAGAGTAGGACGCAACTGAAGTGGCTGAGCATGCGTGCCTCCTTTTAAAAAGCTCTCTCTCGCCTTGCCCTGCAGCTGGTGTACACTGCTGTGCTGGTGTGAGGTGTACACCCGCCTCTTCTGATGAACCATGACCCCTTCAGCTGCCCGCTGCCTGGCTTGCTGGCTGTGGCGGCAGGATTAGGTTTTCGACGGTAGCCTCGTGGTGCATAAGCCATGCCAGCGTATGCCGCCGGGCGTCACTGTGGCTCCGACTCTGTTGGTAGTGGGTGATGCCAGGTTCCTTGAGCTCCTTGAATGGACAGACAGCATCTTATCCATTTCCTTCTCCTGGCCGCTGACATGGTTGTTTGTTCTGTTCCTCTCTCAGTGTTTGTTGAATGAATTATATCAGTCAGGGGCCGAGGAAAAACATGGAAACAGGCACAGATAGGCTGAGAGATGTATTGTAAGAATCAGCATACGTGATGGTGTGATCTGGTTGGAGGTGGGAAATCCGTAGGACAGACCACCAGGAAGGGCAGGATAGGACTCTCCAGCGGTGGGGTGAAACTGCTCTCCTCAGGCAGAACTTCTCGAGGAAGCCTCAGCTCTGCTTGAAAGGCCTTTGCACTGGTTGAACGAGGCCCACTCAGATTACCTGGGATTAAAGTCAACCGAGAGAGACTCTGGGCACATCTATAAATACCCAGCAACACTGTGTTAGTGTCTGAGTACCTGGGGGTGGTCACCAGTCTGGCTGGCACGTCAGAGGCCATCACGGAGTCACGACACTTGCTTTCCCGTCGATTGTCCACGGTATCGTCTCTAGAGCCCCAGGAGCTTGAGTTGGGCAGTTGGTGAGTAAACTGTGCCGGTCAGTGTGCTGGTGAGGGTGGCACCTTGAATGGAGAGGCTGAGCTTGGCTCTGGGAGGGCAGCCAGCCGAGGTCGCGACCCCTGTGCTGGGCCTGAGCAGAGTGCGAGGGAGGAGGCTGGACGCTGGCACAAGCCCTTCATCCTGGAGTCCTCCCCGTGCGTTGAGTAGAGTGGCTTCCCTGGGTCTTTGTTCTCTGCCTCTCAGCTCCGTCTGGCTTCCGGCTTCACTGCTCTCCAGGGTCCCACGTGCGGAACCTGGGCCTCGTGAGGCCTCTGCATCCTCCTGTCTCCCTGGCTGGGGACGCTGCGGGACGACTGGTTGAAACTCTTTTATCTCGGCCTTGGCAATCTCCCTCTTGTCTCTCTCTCTCTTCTCTGTCTTCTCATTCCTTGTTCCTTGCTCATCCCCGAAGGGTGTTTAGATACTGATCAGGTGCTGCCTGTGACTTCGTGTTCTGGCCTGGGTGCTGTCGCCTGCCCTTCGGTTGGTCCCTGACACGTGTGTGTGTATGGCCCCTGCTCAGGGGCTACAGGCTGACTTCCTTGGGAGCGCTGCACACAGGTGCCCGAGTGCCTCTTGGGCTTTCCTAACGCACCATTGCCTAGGGCAGCTCAGGTGTTCATCTTACTCCGCTTTGCTAGGCCATGTCTAGGGGCTGAACATGCCGTGTGACACGGAGCACGCGGCGCGTGTCGCTCCACTGCACTGTGTTAGTCGCCCAGTCGCGCGCGACTCTTTGCGACCCCATGGACTGCAGCCCACCACGCTCTTCTGTCCATGCGATTTTCCAGGCAAGGATACTGGAGTGGGGTGCCATTTCCTTCTCCAGGGGGTCTTCCTGACCCAGGGATCGAACCCGGGTCTCCTGCACCGCAGGCAGACTCTTTACCAATTGAGCTACAAGGGAAGCCCACCACATCATCGATCCTTTAAAAACAGACCGGTTTTTCCCTTGTGGCCCTCAGTTTTCCAAAGAAGAGATGCAGATACTTGATCAAAAGAGCTGCTCGCTGGTTCTCAAGGCACCAAGTCAATCCCATGAGCCAGAGGGTTTTGAAACCTTACAAAGTCCACAAAGAAGCTTAACTAACATTTTTCTTTTCTGTCATCTCTGCAATCAGTCAGAATATGAAGTGGCTGCTGATGAGGACCGAAGACAGTGTGGGCTCCTGGTCTTGGACACATTCTTCAGGGGAAAGGTGCGTTTCCTTCTTTAGCATAAAGATTTGTAAATGACTTAAATAATTAGAGCACATAGCCATGTTTACTTCGTTAGAATAAGTAAGTAATGAAATGATTCCATTTTACTTTGAAGTCAAAGCCCATTTGGGTCTGAACCATCTCTGCCACTCACTCATTGTGGGAATACCTTTGTGCCCACTAGACAGTCCCCTGAGAGCAGTAGAAGAGAGGTTTCATTTATGTAGCTTTTAAATCTGTTTCGTTAATTTCTTTTTTCTTCCTCATCTGAAGAAAAACTCAAATAGCAAGGGACGTTGTCAAGGAGAAAGGTGCAGTGTGGAGAGTTATCCTGGCTGATACAGCAAGTCTGGAAGCGGGAGGGGGCAGCAGACGCCTGCTTTTGCTGTTGTTCAGTTGCGTCTGACTCTCTGCGACCCCGTGAACAGCAACCTCCAGGTTCCCTGTCCTTCACTATCTCCTGGAGTTTGCCCACATTCATGTGCCATCCAGCCATCTCATCCTCTGTCACCCCCTTATCATGCCTCAATCTTTCCCAGCACAAGGGTCTTCTCCAGTGTCAGCTCTTCACATCAGGTGTCCAAAGTATTGGAGATTAAGCTCCAGCATCAGTCCTTCCAGTGAATATTTAGGGTCGATTTCCTTTAGGATTGACTGGTTTGATGTCCTTGCTGTCCAAGGGACTCTCAAGAGTCTTCTCCAGCAGCACAGCTCACTTCTCTCATGCTTAGCCTTCTTGATGGTCCAGCTCTCTCATCTGTATGTGACTACTGGAAAAACCATGGCCTTTGACTATAGAGACTTTTTGTCAACAAAGTGATATCTCTGCTTTTTAGTATGCTAAGTTTATTATAGCTTTTCTTCCAAGGAGCAAGTGTCTTTTAATTTCATGGCTGCAGTCACCATCCACAGTGATTTTGGAGCCAAGAAAATAAAGTCTGTCACCATTTCCACTTTTCCCCCTTCTCTTTGCTGTGAAGTGAAGGGACCAGTTGCCATGGTCTTACTTTTTTGAACTTTGAATTTTAAGCCAGCTTTTTCACCCTCCTCTTTCACTTTCATCAAGGGGCTCTTTAGTTCCTCTTCGCTTTCTGCCATAAGGGTGGTGTCATCTGCATATCTGAGGTTATTGCTATTTCTCCTGGAAATCTTGATTCCAGCTTGTGCTTCATCCAGGCCGGCATTTCTCGTGATGTTCTCTGCATATAAGTTGCACAAGCATGGTGACAGTATACAGCCTTGACGTACTCCTTTCCCAATTAGGAACCAGTCTGTTGTTCCATGTCTGGTTCTAACTGTTGCTTCTTGACCTGCATACAGATTTCTCAGGAGGCAGGTAAGGTGGTCTGGTATTCCCATCTCTTTAAGAATTTTCCACAGTTTGTTGTGATCCACACAGTCAAAGGCTTTAGTATAGTCAATGAAGCAGAAGTAGATTTTTTCTGGAATTCTCTTGCTTTTCTGTGATCCAGAAGATGTTGGCAATTTGATCTCTGATTCCTCTGCCTTTTCTAAATCCCACTTGTACATCTGGAAGTTCTCTGTTCACATACTGTTGAAGCCTCTTGTGGAGAATTTTGAACATTACTTTGCTAGCATGTGAGATGAGTGCAACTGTGTGGTAGTTTGGACATTCTTTGGCATTGCCCTTTTCTTGGGAATGGAATGAACACTGACATTTTCCAGTCCTCTGGCCACTGCTGAGTTTTCCAAATTTGCTGGCATACTGCATGCAGCACTTTCACAGCATCATCTTTTAAGATTTGAAGTAACTCAGCTGGAGTTCCATCACTTCTACTAGTTTTGTTCGTAGTAATTCTTCCTAAGTTTCACTTGACCTCACACTCCAGGATGGCTTACAAACAGCAGGACTTTATTGCTCACAGGTCTGTAAGCTGATAGCCAGCACCTCCTTGCTGTGTCCTTACGTGGTGGAAGAGGTGTGAGGTATCTCTGGAACCTCCGCCATAAGGGCTCCAGCCCCACCCACAGGAGCTCCATCCCCTCAATCTACGCATCTCCCAAGGGCCCTGCCTCTCAATATCTTCACTTGGGGGTTAGGGATTCAGCGTATGTATTTGGGGCACACATTCTGATCGTGGCATTCGTATATAGGGCATCCTGAGTGTTTACACACGTTAGGGAGAAAGCAAGCCGCGAGAGCTCATAAATGAATTCGGCAAGGTTGCAGGGCACTAGATCACCAAACAAAATTCAATTGTGTTTCTATACACTATCATTTAAAGTCCAAACATGAAATTAAATCAACTCCATTTACAATAGTATAAAAAAGAATAGAATAGTTAGCAGTAATTGTCTATAACAAAAGAAGTGCAACATTTAATACATTGGAAACTTCAAAACATCATTGAAAGAAAGTAAAGCAGAACTGTAATAAAATGGAAAGAGATCTGTATTCACAGACTAGAAGACTTAATATTGATTTGTAGATTCAATATAATCTGTATCAAAATCTTAACTTCTTTTTTTGAATAAATTAACAAGTAGATCTTAGAATCCATACACATACTGAAAGGGTCACGAATAGTTAGAACAATCTTAAAAAACAAAGTTGGAGGACTTAACACCTCTCAATTTCAAAACTTACTACAAAGCTACAGGACAGTGTGGTCCTGGCATAAGAACAGATGTACAGATCAACAGAATAGAACTGAGAGTCTGGAAACTGTCGGTTGACTTAAGGCTGCCAGGACTATTCATTCTGGGAAAGGAGAGTCTTTTCCATAAATGGTGCCAGGACAGCTGGGTACCCATGTGCAGAAGAAGGAAGTTGGACCCTTATTTAATACCATATACAAAAGTAACTTGACTGTGAGCACCACACTGCTCCTAGAGGAAGCCTCTCAGGCATGACTCTTAGCTGTGGAACTTCAAACGCAAAGCTTCACGGCCTCGATTTAAAAGACAGTGGGTTCTCATATGTGACATCGAAAGGACAGCGACAAAAGAAAACAACAGATAAACGGGACTTCATCAAAGTACAGCGCTTCAGAGAGCACCATGAAGGAGAGCGGCAGCCTGCGGAGCGGGGGACATACGTGCCGGCCCGGTGTTGGACTAGGAGCGGACATCCGAGACACGTAACCAGCTCTTACAGTTACAACAATAAGAAGACAACCCAATTTTAAAAAATAATGAAGATTTGTATTTTTAACAGAGGATAATAATCATATATCTGCAAAATCTACCCCCTCTCTGTCCCCACCAGTGGACTTTCCCATCAGAGTTCTCATTGTCCAAAACTTTAGAAAGTAAGGCACTGGGTCATTTGGTAAATTTTCTCTGGCAATTACCTTTCCTGAAAAATAAGTATTGTTCCGTAATTTAAAGCCGCAGAAGCAGTCTGTATTCCACTTTCCTTGTGCTTGCTATCAGGCCAGTGGTCCCATCCTTGGCTTGCCGCACTCAGCTTGCCTCACATCTCTCTCTCGTGGGGGATCTGAGCATTGCTTTTCCTTCTGTGGAAATAAATTTCTGTTAGTGTTTTTCTAAGACACTGAAGGAAGGATCTCTATTTGGAGTAAGTCATTAAATCGTCTTCATAGAATTAACCTGCTGTTTAATTTAGTTTCAGGAAATTGAGACCTTTGGAGGAGAAATAATACTATGGAAAACCCTAAGAGCTATTTCTGTAGAACGTGTATTTTTGAGACAAGTGTTGGAATTTAATGGCTGTGTCTGCTGGAAATTTTGTCTTGTTTTCTGTTTGGCCCCGTGCCTGGAGCAGTGCGTATTTGATGAGTCAGTGAAGGACCGAACTTCTTTATCCTCATCGCAGCCTCTCCGAGTAGGAAGGAAGTGGTCTTGGGGGCACACTGCTGTTTCTGCGGCTCTACCAGAATGTTCCATAGTTTGTCGAGCCTCTCCCACCAGGTCGTTATGAGACTGAATGGCATCATGCATCGCTTGTTTTAGGCGATTTGCGTGACAGCTATTAATCATCATTAGTTATAACTATCATTGGTTTTGGGGGGAAATGTGAGTTTACTTCTTGTATATGTCTACCAGTAGTTCAGCATCTTTGATAAAATAGCTGCTTTGATTTGTAGAAAACAAAAAGTTGTATTGTGGTTAGTCAGCTACCCGACAGCCAGAACTCAGTAGGTTCAATGTACAGTTGAATGTGATCTGTGTATTTTTTTTCAATAAATCGGGACAGCAGTTTTGCTGTTTTCTTTTTCCAGAATCCTCTGCATGAGGGTCAGGAGAGGGGGAGCTGGTGTGTGGGGATGCTGGTGAGAATATAGACTCCTAGAGCCTTTTTGCAGAGCAGTTTTGCAGTAAATGCCAGTGTTTTGAATGTGTGTATCCTTTGAGCTAGGATTTCTCCCTCTAGGAATCTACCTTATGAAGCACAGCTGTGGGAAACGTTCGTGGCAGTGATGTTTGCCGTGGCGAGAGCTGGCAGCTGGGATGGTTGAGGGGGCAGAAGCCCGTTCTCTAGGAGCCATGCAGTCATTGAGGAGGCAGGGCAGCTCTGTGGGTGTCAGTATATACCTACCACACATACATGCATTTATCCCATTTCTGTGAGGGGGAAAATGTCTGTTTCTGAGTGTGTGTGTTTACATTTTCAGTTGTGATTGAAAAAAAACAACAAATGTCCCATCGTAACCATCTCGAGGTGCACAGTTCAGTAGAGCTAAGTGCGTTCACACTGACGTGCTCACCGTCACCGCCGCCCGCCTCTGGACGGTTTCATCTTGCACAACTGTGGGTCTGCCCCCGTTAAACACTAGCTCCCACTGGCCCGGCCCACAGCCCCTGGCCCTACCATCTGCTTTCTGTCCGTGAATCTGACTGGTCCAGGGACCTCATGTAAGGAGAATCATAAGAGTGTACTTCTTTTTGTGACTGGCGTATGTCACTTAGCGTGGTGTCCTTAAGGTTCCTCCACGTGGTAACAGGTCTCAGAATTCCTTTCTTTTTTGAGGCTGAACAGTATGCTGTGTCTGGATGGACCACACTGTGTGTGTGCGTCCACCACTGCTGGGCACCTGGGTGGCTCCTGTGCCTCCAGTGTCGGGAACCATGCTGTGCACAAGGCTGTATGGGCATCTTTGGGCCCTGCAGAGGGACGGCTGAAGAGGCAGCTGACACGGCACTCTGGAAAGCGAGGCTGCTGGGGGCGGAGGGGGTGCCTAGACCTGTCACTTCATAACCTTCATGGTGTGGTTGTTGTCAGTAAGCATGAGATTCTGCCTTCAGCTGGCCATTTATGAAATCACTAACTGTCGCGTTTGGTTTGTGCCATCTGAAGGGTTCGCCAGCCCCTCTACCAGAAATACCTGAACACATGGTGCTCAAGTGCAGGCAGAGGCTGCGGGAGGACCCAGCCAAAGACGTCTTCGAGGAGTGCACCAGGTGAGTGGGCGCACACAGCCGGGGCTCCGCGTGGGGCCGGGCTCCGGCAGCCTCTCCCGGGGGGGCCGCGTCCTCTCTGGATTAGGGCCGTCCCTGCCACTGTCGGGCAGATGAGGAGGGACGACCACACACGCACAGGGACATCCTGAAGCGCCAGGTCGCAGCGTGGCTTTGCTGCCTGCCCGGCCCCTCTGCCCAGCCTTCCACAGGGCTCGTTCCAGGGTGAAAGGAGCCCCATGGAGCATGCACTGAGAATATCTCTTCTGCAGACCTCTGCAGTCAGGGCAGAAATGTCCTGAGTCCAAGCAGTTGCCCGAGTTCAGCTTTCTCGTGTGCTCAGGAGGGAAGAGTGGTGGCTGAGGTGACCTGGCCCCAGGCGTGGAGTCGTTTGTAAGCAGACGTTCGTTCGGGTGTCACTCATGCCCTCAACACACGCCTGCTGAGCCCTGCCCTGTCAGGACCCGAGTCTGCTCCCTGGGCGGTGGTAATGTGAGGCCGACTCAGGAACCCAGAGCTGAGGGCAGGCCGTCACCAGGGCCAAGTGTCCGAGCACCCCAGAGAGGCCCTTCCTGCTTCTGCTGTTGAAACCCTGTTCAGATGCTGAAAACTGTGGGAGTTGCACTTGACTGGAGAGACTGGTCCGAAATTCTGCCTTCTCTGTGCAGAGATTTCTAGAGAGAGACGTAACAGCTGATAATCTAAACAGGTGCTGGTATTCAGGCTTCTGTCTGATGAGTTCGTCTGATGGGGGCTCTTCACTCCTGCGTGTTCATTAGCCATCATCGCCCATCAGCTGCACGTGCTATAACTGGGACGGCAGCACAACACCGTGTGGCCTCTAGGAGTTTGGGTTCTTGTTATTCTGCCTAATCCCTGTCTTGTTATGGCCTTTATTTCCCTCAGACCTGCCTTTCTAAGTTTGGTTCCTCGAATCCTGGTCTGGCGTAGTGAGCTGAGTCCTCTCTGCTTCCCACACGAAGCTCTGGTGGGAGTCTGCACATGATGGTTAGTGGGAGTGTTAAGATGAACATATCAGAAACCAGTGCTGAGCTGATGCGCAGTTTTCAGCATCATGATATTTACAAATGGTGGGCAGTAGGCTCATGTGCCAGACTAGGGCAGTTCCGCAGAGTCTGTTGTTTTAAGGCAAGAGTATTGGGAAGTAAAGTTGACATCCTGGGAGGCTACTTAGTCGTTGACCTTACCAATTTATACAGACCATGAAATACACAAACGAGTTAGAATCAGGCAGTGTTTGTGTTCTTTCATGGAGATATCAAAGGACCTTTATAAAGGGGCTTAACTGAGCTGACAGTGTTAGAATCCTGACTGGTTCACAGGTGTTTGGAGCTGAGCTGCCCGTGTGCTCACCAGGGACAGGCGCCCTGGGGCAGGGCCACCCCTGCTCACACATGGGGGGCGTGAGGGCCCGGCCTCCTTGACGGGCTCAGTTCTAGGACTGCAGTGGCAGCCTCTCACCGCCCAGTGTCACTGACAGAGAGTTTGTGTTGATTTGGGTTTCGACGACACCAATGTTCCGCTGTCCTGCAGAGCAGTGATGTGGTCACCTGGCCTGTGGTAAGCCCTTCCGTGAGAATGAGAGTTTAAGACGGTCATGGATGACTTAGTGCTTTTATAAACACATATCATTACTGAACTCCCTCTAAAGTGAAAGTCACTTAGTCATGTCTGACTCTTTGCAACCCCGTGGACTATATAGTCCATGGAATTCTCCAGGCCAGAATAGTGGAGTGGGTAGCCTTTTCCCTTCTCCAGGGGATCTTCCCAACCCAGGGATCGAACCCAGGTTCCCTGCACTGCAGGCGGATTCTTTACCAGCTGAGCCACCAGGGAAGCCCCGACTCCCTCGCAAGGGTCTCGGAAGTAGGGAGCCTCAGAACACAAGTTGAGAAGTGCTGTGCTATAATGTCAACCAATCCAGGAACATCTGAGTAACTTCTTTGTACAAAATAAAGGGAAGCAGATCAAGTGACTTGCTCAGGAGTCAGACCAGCGCGGTGCTGGGACTGTTCTCACATCCTCCTTACTCACGACCTGCTAGTGGCTTCCGGATGGGCTGTGGTCTCTCCCGGTTCAACTCCACCACGCCCCGAGGATGGCTTCCTCTCTCAGAATAGTGGAGTGGGTAGCCTTTTCCCTTCTCCAGGGGATCTTCCCAACCCAGGGATCGAACCCAGGTTCCCTGCACTGCAGGCGGATTCTTTACCAGCTGAGCCACCAGGGAAGCCCCGACTCCCTCGCAAGGGTCTCGGAAGTAGGGAGCCTCAGAACACAAGTTGAGAAGTGCTGTGCTATAATGTCAACCAATCCAGGAACATCTGAGTAACTTCTTTGTACAAAATAAAGGGAAGCAGATCAAGTGACTTGCTCAGGAGTCAGACCAGCGCGGTGCTGGGACTGTTCTCACACCCTCCTTGCTCACGGCCTGCTAGTGGCTTCCGGATGGGCTGTGGTCTCTCCCGGTTCAACTCCACCACGCCCCGAGGATGGCTTCCTCTCTCTCTGTCAGTGACTCCGCTGCGGCTCAGGCGGGCTCTATTTGCTCCTCACAGGGTCAGTGTGCTGCAGCCGCAGGGCCTTGGCCACCCCTGTCCCCCGGCGGGACTCCGAATCACCTGTCTCCTTGACTGAGCGGCCGGTCCTCAGGACGGGCTGTGGATGGTCCCTCCAGTGTCAGCTCCGTAGATGCTGACCCACTGCAGCGCCGTTTTAAAGGGCAGGCTGCATCCTGTCCCTCACCTACTCCCCAAGGGCCAATTGCATTCCTAGTATCATCCAGTCATAAATAAACCTAAGAGGCAGGGCTCATTGCAGAAGATTTCTTCAAGAAACGTGTAGCATCAAACGATGTACTGAGTGCTCCAGCTGGTTAATTGTGTTATTGTCTTTGGTTCGCTGGGTCTTGCTGCACGGGGCTTTTCTCCAGCTGCGGGGAGGGGGCTGCTCTTCATTGTGGCGCACAGGCTCTCACGGTGGTGGCTTCTCTTGCTGTGGAGCGCGGGCTCTAGGCACCTGGGCTGCAGCAGTGCGGCCCGTGGGCTCCGCGCTGTGGCTCACGGGCTTAGTTGCCCTGCGGCGTGTGGGACCTTCCGGGACCAGGGGTCGGGCCCATGCCCCCTCCCTTGGTGGGCAGATTCTTAACCACTGTACCGCCAGGGAAGTCCTCGAGAGCTTTATTTTTAATATTTAAAAAAGGTGATATCACATATTAACAGTTTCTACCCTATGACTGTTACCATTTACACATTTACACCGATGTTAATTGCAAACTGTTTACATTCCCTCCTGAAATACACGTTCCTCCACGTGTGCAGGCACACATATGCCCACGCGAACACACACACACACACACACCTTGAGTATATTTTAAACTATTGTTTCTCTACTGGGAGATTATTTTTATGAAGTAATTACTTCACTGATATTCTAATACTTAAAAAGTACCTCTGATTTTAGGAAGGTAAATTGGTTTTATTTCTTTTGAATTCTTGCGTTCATGTTTTTACTGGTAGCATTGGAAACTAGTGTGAGATTCTGTAGTTGCAAAATTCAATATACTGAATTATGGGTAATGATTCATTTTCCTATATCCAGCAGTCACTCATGCATTAAATCACAGAGTTGTCTTCATTTTGTACTGGAGCCAGATATACATAGTTGCATAAAATTTCTTTCTAGAATTGTCCATGACCATTTAAGTGAAGAAGCATTTGAAGAATACCAAGAAAGTGCATATTTTTCTCGATTTTTACAGTGGAAATGGCTGGAAAGGTATGTTCTCATCATTCAGTGAAAACAAATCGTGACTTCCATTACTGCATTCTGACTGATGTATACCTTTCTGTCAAAATGCTATTGGAAATCTTATTATTAATATTGTACAATTTCTTCTGATCCAGTGGGCTCTGTTTCCTCTTGTTAAAATAACAGCCCTGTTGGTGCCATCGTGAGACAGTAAACCATGTCCTGGATTCACAGAGACAGAATCCACGTGGTGCTTGGCTCTTTGCCATCTCAGCCTCTACCCAGACGCCTACTAGCTATGTGTCCTCAGTGACGTGGCCTGTGTGGGCTTTGGGTGACCTACCCCCTGGAGAAGGAAATAGCAGCCCACTCTAGTATTCTTGGAAATCCCGTGGACAAGAGGAGCCTGGTGGGCTACCGTCCATGGGGTCACAGAGAGTGAGACTCGGCTTGGAGACTAAACCACCAGCCCCTGGACGCTGGAGTCACCGAGGGGCGAGTGTGGAACGCTCAGTACAGGGCTCGGCGCACAGGAGTGCTCAGGAAGCGCTCAGTCGCGCAGCTCAGTTGTGCCTGACTCTGCAACCCCAAGGACGGCCGCACGCTGGGCCTCCCTGTCCATCCCCAACTCCCAGGTCCACTCAGACTCACGTCCACCGAATCGGTGATGCCATCCAGCCATGTCCTCCTCTGTGGTAGCTGCCACCAGCGTTGTTGTTACAGTGATTGTTGCTTTATTAAATTTCAGTTCTAGCTCATACAGGTTTCTTTTGCTACGGTGTCAACACCGCCTTTGAGGTTCTTTCTTCAAAGAGCAGCTCCCTATCAATGTCATTTCCCTCACCAGCATTCTGAGAGGCCCCAAGAGCTGTGCCAAAGAGAACACAGAGAGACTTCATTGTGTGGGCTGGCTGCAGGCTTGTGTCTAGTCCAGTCTGTAAGGAGAACAGGGTCATTTTGCATCTGTCTTCAGTGTTTTCACAGTTTTGAAAGTTAACATGCTTGTCTCTTGAAAGCTGTCCCGCTGAGGAGCCCCCCTGAGCACAGGCAGCTGGTCCTGGGCACTCTCCCCAGGGTCCCCTTCTCAGGCCAGGCCAACAGCTAGGTAGGTTTTTCTCTTTCCAAATAGCAATGTGATGTGAGACCTGAGGCTTTCTTTTTCCCTTGTGATTAATCAGGCAACCGGTGACAAAGAGCACATTCAGGCACTACAGAGTCCTGGGGAAAGGTGGGTTCGGAGAGGTAAGTTGTGCCTGACAGCTGCAGCAGTACTTCTGGAAAAGCCGAAGGGGGTCATGGAAAGGCGTGGTCTCCAGGTAACGCATCAACTCTATAAATCCATTTATTTCTTTACTGTGTGTTTTGGGAATACTTTTGGCAGCCACGAGAATTAAGATTGAACTTTGAGCAAAAAGTACACGCTCTTAAAAAATTCAGAGATGCGGTGGGGAGAATGATTCACTATCTTTGTGATTTTACATTTCAGTTCTTAGTTCTCAAAGAGGTTGTTTTCTCATGTTTTCAATGTTCAAGTTTAGTAAGGTTGTCCTGACTGAAAAGATTATTCTGTTTCCATATGGTGGAGTTTCTGTTATTCATTCTTATAACTGAGGACTAGCCTGGAAGTTCATATAGTACAGAGTATATTACTAAATTTTATTAAGTATTATTGAATATGCTTATTTAACTCAACTCTGAACGTGTATGTACCTTTCACCTACTTCAAAAGGTGTTAGAAAATATGGAAATTGGGGAAAATCCTAAAGACACTACCCACAAGTTCATGAGATGGTCTTTAAATGGGATTGGAGATGGCTGTAGTTGGTGCTCAGAGTCCCATCACGCCCTGCACAGCAGTTGAAGGAGACGCTAATAGCCTCGTTGAGTGTGTGGAGTGGTCACTTTGAGTTCAAGCCTTCCTAAGTCCCAGAGTCAGGTCAGAGCTGGGTCAGAGCCGGGCACGCCGTCTGCATGAGATTCACATGGCGTGTGCTCCCAAATTCTAGGCAAGAGCCACGGCCAGCACCAGCCTGGGAGGAGTCACACTGCAGGGGCCTCCTGTCATCACTCGCAGTGGCCGCGAGAGGGACTGGTAGGTGTGCCAGCCTCGGGAGAGCCCGCGGGGGGCCCGCTGTGGCCCTGGAGGCTGCCTGGTGCTCTGCGAGCCCTGCCCCAGCGTGCTGGGCCCTCCGTGGGAGATGCGTCTGCGAGGAGTCCATCTCCTGACGTGCCTCTGGAGCACCCAGTCCATGCCGCCCACCCCACACTGCCTCCAGGGATGGAGCTCGACTTTGTGAGGAGCAGAGGAAGGAAGCTTCCAGCACCAGGCTCTTGTGTCTACAAAGCAGTGAAGCCCGCAGTCTGGCCACAGAGGTCTTAACAGTGGATTCAGCAGAAACACGTCAGCAAGTTTCCACTGTCGTGAAAAGACTCGGTGTGCTCATGGTCTCATACAGCACTTTTTAAACGCATTGACTGGTGCTCCCAAACAAACGGCTGGGAGGACAAATAAATGCTGTGGTTTTTCACAGATGTGTTCTGGGCGTGCTGCGCTGCACCAGGCCCAGGGCAGGGGTCAGTGGGTGGTCCATTTCTCTCAGGAATGCCAGTTAGAACCCTGTGACTACGGCAGACGCCTGGGGCCCTTTCAGTCCAAATGCCGGCAGTGCGCTTACCTTTGCTAAACGCCGGCACGTCTTCTGGTGGTGTGAAAGGCCAACATTTTGGTCTCATTCAGTCAACAGCAGTGCTTTCACTCAAGCCCTGAGCCCTCCAGGCAGCCCTGGCGGGTCCCGAGGGCAGCGCAGTGGACAGGGGCTGGGCGAGCAGCGTTGCCTGCGTGGCTGGCGGTGGAGAGAGCATGTCCTTGTGACCCACGCCCCCTGAGGTCAAGCTCCTGCGCCTCCGCTTCCAGCTGTGCGATCCGAGGGGCCTGCCGTGGTCTCCCCCTGCAGAGGCCTCATGAGCCCTGCTTCACCATCGCTGTGAGGAGCAGCTGAGCGGCTGCAGAGCCTGGCACCGCACCCCTTCTCCCTTCTCGCTCTCTGACTTGGCAACTCCACTTGAAGGAATCTGTCCAGTGTGTGATAAGTCTTCATGTGCGAAGACTATGTGCCAAGGCTTCGTGGTTGGAAAATGATGAACTGCATTTTGGAGTAGTCACGTATTTGTAGAACGTTTAACGATGAGAAGATAGTCACACAGTAGGATGAAAAAAGGTTATAAAATATTATCTGTTCTGTAACATAAGCCCAATTTCCCCTAAAAGGCAGAGCTTTTTGGGGAGCAAGCTATATATCCTTGCATATAATGTACAAAGAGGGCACTTCGAAGCTTACACGGTACCATATCAGTGATAGTTTCTTAGAATTTGGGTGTTTTATCATTGTCTTTATTAATACTTTCAGTATTTTCCACAGTGAGGTTTGTATTTTACCACAAAATTATTTTGGTCAATGGATAAAATTGTATCATGTCTTATATTCACTTTTAAAGTATCTTCTGGGGGACTTCCCTGGTGGTCCACGGCTAAGACTCCATGCTCCCAATGCAGCAGGCCCAGGTTCAATCCTTGGCCAGGGAACAAGATTTCACGTGCCCCACCTCAAGATCCTGCATGAGGCAACAGAGATCCCATATGCTGTAGCTAAGAGCTGCTGCTACTGCTAAGTCTGCTAAGTCGCTTCAGTCGTGTCCGACTCTGTGCGACCCCAGAGACGGCAGTCCCCCAGGCTCCCCCATCCCTGGGATTCTCCAGGCAAGAACACTGGAGTGGGTTGCCATTTCCTTCTCCAAGAGCTGGCAGAGCCAAATAAATAAATATTTAAAATTAATTTAATTAAAACTTTAAAAATAAAGTAATCCTCTGTGCACGCATGTGGCGTGTGTGTGTGCAGGTGTAGAGTGTGGGGCAGGTTGCAGGCAGAGGAACCATGACCACCTGCGTCGATAGCCTGGAAGCTGGAAGGCTGGTGGTTGTTGTTGAGCTGCTCAGCTGTGTCCGACTCTGCAACTGCTTGGACTGTAGCCCGCCAGGCTCCTCTGTCCGTGGGACTCTCCAGGCAGGAACACTGGAGTGGGCTGCCACTTGCTCCTCCAGGGGTCTTCCCGACCCAGGGGTCGAATCCATGTCTCCTACCGCTCCTGCGCTGGCAGGCAGATTCTTCACTGAGCCACCAGAAAGCTGGAAGCTGGAAGCTTTATTGTACTATTCTCTTCACTCACCTTCGTTTGGAAGTTTTCATCATGTGAAGTAACATAGAAATATTACTTTAAGAGCTAATTAAGTAAAAGGTACGAAAGCCTATGGATTCTGTGAAATACATGTATTCTGAATCTTAAAAGTAATCAAGAATATTTACTGTCAGAGACTTTTGTTCTTGTACAGAAAGTGGAAAGACACGGGGAGACATATTTAAGCAGATGCAGCAGGATCTCACAGAGCGAGTGCCACCATCACCATGCTCGGTTCATAAGCTCCCTTCTTAAACAGGGACCCGAGGGTCAGAGGAAAGTGCCCACGGGGACCCAGCTGCGGCCGTGGTCTTGGCCCCACAGAGTCCGTGCCGCTCTTGACCAGAGGGAATCGTCGTGGAGAACACTTTTCTCTCAGTAGCCTCAGAACTGCCAAGTGGGTATGAACTGTTGTGTTGTTGTTTTTTTTTAAAAAAAAAACTAGGTTTGTGCCTGTCAAGTGCGAGCTACAGGAAAAATGTATGCCTGTAAGAAGCTAGAGAAGAAGAGGATAAAGAGGAGGAAAGGGGAGGCCATGGCCCTGAACGAGAAGAGGATCCTGGAGAAAGTGCACAGCAGGTTTGTGGTAAGTATCTTCTCTCTCCTCCCAGGGACGGGGAGCTGGGCAAGTGGAGTTTGTCCAGCACGCCTGCTGCTGGACACAAGCCCGCCCTAGCCGAGCGTGTGTGGGGTTCGCTGCCTCGCCGCTGAGGGGAGAGGTGCAGGACCAGCCCTCCACTCCTCTGCCCAGCCCTTCCTGGACACAAACAGGTGGTTTGTGATGAATCCGCCCCTGTCGCCACCACCCAGTCTAGCGCTGACCCTCTGCCCTCCTGGTGGCATCAGCGGCTGGGCTCACCCTGCAGTTGGCCGAAGCCCCAGCTGGGCGAGAGGCTTGAAGGCGCTTCTCTGCCTGGCCCCTCACTCGGGCCTCGTCTGTGTCCGCCTCCACCCTCTTTCTGACGGCACAGGTTCACGACTCGCCCTCAGCCAGCGAGCCGAGTTGTGTGAGGCCTGACTCCACCCTCACTGTGTGGGTCAGGGCTGAGCCCAGGAGTCCTGGGTCCAGGCTGTGCGTTAAGTAGCAGGGTTTTCATCTCCACAGCTGCTTCCTCCACCTATTACATGTTGAAGGAAGAGAAGGAAAGACAACTTATAAAGGGCTTTATGGTATCATTTACTTCTCGGTTCTGAGGTCAGTGCTTCGTGCTGGGCACAAAGCTTCCAGACAGACAGGCCTTCAGAGCTGCCACCTAGTTTAATAGCAGGGGCTTACTGTGTGTGCGACGTGCCAGCCTTATGCACGTGCTTTACAAGAAAACCTTTGATAAAATGGGCTCATCTTAGAGTCACTTTAAACATATTTGTGTAACTGCCTCCAAACACCAAAATCTATAGTCTAGCGCTGTGAGAGGGACATCAGTTGAGTTCAGTCGCTCAGTCGTGTCCGACTCTTTGCGACCCCATGAATCACAGCACGCCAGGCCTCCCTGTCCATCACCAACTCCCGGAGTTCACTCAGACTCACGTCCATTGAGTCCGTGATGCCATCCAGCCATCTCATCCTCGGTCGTCCCCTTCTCCTCCTGCCCCCAATCCCTCCCAACATCAGGGTCTTTTCCAATGAGTCAACTCTTCGCATGAGGTGGCCAAAGTACTGGAGCTTCAGCTTCAGCATCATTCCTTCCAAAGAAATCCCAGGGTTGATCTCCCTCAGAATGGACTGATTGGATCTCCTTGCAGTCCAAGGGACTCTCAAGAGTCTTCTCCAACACCACAGTTCAAAAGCATCGATTCTTTGGCGCTCAGCCTTCTTCACAGTCCAACACTCACATCCATACATGACCACAGGAAAAACCATAGCCTTGATTAGACGGACCTTAGTCGGCAAAGTAATGTCTCTGCTTTTGAATATACTATCTAGATTGGTCATAACTTTTCTTCCAAGGAGTAAGCGTCTTTTAATTTCATGGCTGCAGTTACCATCTGCATTGATTTTGGAGCCCAAAAAAACAAAGTCTGACACTGTTTCTACTGTTTCCCCATCTATTTCCCATGAAGTGATGGGGCCAGATGCCATGATCTTTGTTTTCTGAATGTTGAGCTTTAAGACAACTTTTTTACTCTCCTCTTTCACTTTCATCAAAAGGCTTTTTAGGTCCTCTTCACTTTCTGCCATAAGGGTGGTGTCATCTGCATATCTGAGGTTATTGATATTTCTCCTGGCAATCTTGATTCCAGCTTGTGTTTCTTCCAGTCCAGCATTTCTCATGATGTCCTCTGCATATAAGTTAAATAAGCAGGGTGATAATATATAGCCTTGATATACTCCTTTTCCTGTTTGGAACCAGCTGTTGTTCCATGTCCAGTTCTAACTGTTGCTTCCTGACCTGCATATAGGTTTCTCAGGAGGCAGGTTAGGTGGTCTGGTATTCCCATCTCTCTCAGAATTTTCCACAATTTATTGTGATCCACAGTCAGAGGCTTTGGCATAGTCAATAAAGCAGAAATAGATGTTTTTCTGAGAGGGACATAGATAATAGTTATGGTTTATTCTACTGAAATACAATATTTTAGTTCCTGTGCTCCTGGCCTCTCGCCAGGATCCTGGAAATACTTTCCTTTGCCTTGATTCTGTTCTTTACTTCCTGCTTACGGCTGATCTGAGGGGGTCCTGACTGGTACTTCTGTCGAGTTCATCTCCTCCTCCTCCCCACAGCCCCTCCCTAACCCCTTACCACAACATGACTGTGTGTGTAGGCAATCCAAGACTCTCTAGGTAACTGGTTGAGAATTGGGCCAAGTTATTAGACATGGCACCAATTAGATACGAAACAGTTTGAAAAACTTCGATTGAAACCATTTACAATAGCAATAAGAAACATCAGAATCTAGACAAAAATCCCATGAAATGTGCAAGACTTCTACACTGGAAACTGCAAAACACTATTTACAGAAAACTGCAGATGCCCTAAACAAACGGCGGGTTGCCCTGTCCGTGGGCTGGGAGCCTCGGGTGTAAGGTGAGTGAAACGCAGCACCAGCCACAATCCCAGAAGGCGTGTCTGGGTGTACTCACGCGTGTAAACTGACTTGCAGACCAGCAGGGAAGTGCATGAAGAGCTTGGATAGGCACTTGATGAGAGAGGCTCACAAACCCCGTACATGGGCTCCGTGTGCAGAGGAGCGAGCAGCGAAGCCACAGGAGAGCGCCTCGCCCTCAGCGTGTGGCTGGCGGCACGAGTGCTGGGGGAACCGAGCGGCTCTGCACGCCCTGCTTCTCGGGTGACGACTGACTTCCACGCAAGTGGGGATGCCGGCGCTCGCCGGCTAGAATGTAGCTTTGAGGACCGCCACCCCCAGTTCTTCGTGGGGTTGACACCTACTCACTTAGACGTGGCTTCCCCAGTGGCTCAGCAGCAGAGAACCCACCAGCACTGCAGGAGACGTGGGAGACTCAAGTCTGATCCCTGGGTGGGGAAGATCCCCTGGAGAAGGAAATGGCAACCCACTCCAGTGTTCTCGCCTGGGACGTTCCATGGACAGAGGAGCCGGGCGGCCTGTAGTCCATGGGGTCACAAAGAGTTGGAAGCTACTGAGCGCGCACGCACTTAGGAAGTTCTCTGCTTTCAGCGCGGAACTTCTGTTAGCTCTTCATCGGGTAAAGGCTGGCGGTGTTGCCCAGTGCACTTCTACCCCAAAGCAGGCAGCGTTTTGGTGCTCTCATTGTGAACGTACACGGACTGTTTGACTGTTGCTGCCAGATAGAGTGCACCGCCAATGAATGAGCAGGTGTTTGCATTTTCTTTCCTACAACGCCGCTATCCTCAGGTTAGTTTATGCTACACATACCAAACCAAAAAGTCACTGTGCTTGGTGCTAACCATTATGAACGGAGGGGACCTGAAGTTTCACATTCACAACCTGGGCGACCCCGGCTTCGAGGAGCAGAGAGCGATCTTCTATGCGGCTGAGCTGTGCTGTGGCTTGGAGGATCTGCAGCGGGAGCGCATCGTGTACAGGTAGGGGCACAGGGCTCCAGAGGCCTCAAGGCCTGTCCGTCCTGAGCGCCCGGCTGCCTCGCGGCTCTCAGGCCATGTGGCAGCTGGGGCAGGAGGGCCGCCGGGGTGGGGGCCGCGCCCTCGCCATGCTGGAAGCATGGCCAGCCAGGGGCAGACCCCGGTTTTCCTTTTAGTTCTCTTCTATCTCCGGTAAGTACTTTTCATTTAAGTTGGTTGTGCTGCACACAAGCACAAGAGGAACCCGTTTCCAAGGTCCTTAGATATTTTGACAGTTGTTCTGAGGACTGGGGACGATGTTCCAACAAAATAAATGTTCTGAAATAATTGTACTTATTTTAATACTTTCTTCATCTTAGAATTCAGTAGAGAAAATAAATGCCGTGGATGGAATTAGTTTTATGTGATGAATAAATCTGGGTTTTAGGGACAGCAGTGCCTCCGCCACCTTTAGAAGCTGGGGTCCTGGGCGCTGAGACTCTTCGGGGCCGCCTCAGGCCACTCCCTGCGTTCAGCCCGGTGCGTCCACCTGCGGGCCGTGTGCACTCGTCCCCTAGTGGGTGCATCTAGCTGGCCTTCTCAGTTCCCGAGGGCTCTGCCCTCTCCTCCCCCTCGGGCCCACATCCTCCCCGAATCTGGCCCCCAGATCAGTCCAGCATATTTGTACAATCCCTCTGTGTTTCTCATGGCCAGTGGCCGAGGTCACGTCTGCCTCAGATGGGCTTGCTCTCCCGGAGCTTGTCTGGCAGCGTCTTGCCTGCCTTGCTCATGCATCTGCCCTCTCAGGGGCCTTTCTTCCTGGCCCCTCCTGCCATCATGCAGAATTAGTGCACAGACGGCCACTTTCTAGAAGCCCCTCCCCTGACTGGTCCTCAGAGTGCTCCGTGTTGCCCATCCTGGGCCGGTCCCCCTGGCAGGCTCACTTCCTAGAAGACCTTTCTCTTCTCCATCCCAATTTTGATGTGATTTTTCTTCTTTGTCTTTTGTGGCCCGGAGCCAAGTTGAGTATCTCCTGAGGATCAGTTCCCAGCAGGCCGGGCTGATGGGTGACAGTCCCACCCACCATGAGTTGTGCAGAAGGTGGGGGCACAGGCTGCTACTCTGGGACTTACAGGGGGGCTGGAGGAGCTCTTATTGCTGTGTGGCTGCGGGAGGAAGTGAGCTTGTTACAGTTTAGTCTGGCTGAGCCGCCTTGGCCTGCTTCTGGTGTTGAGATGCTTTTCCTGCACTGGTCAGACGGTTCTGTTCCCCAGCCTTCCACCCTGGGCTCCCGCCTGCCATCAGGAGGCACCCCTGAGCGTCTGTTGAACGAGCCGTGGCCTTCAGACTCTGACGGCCCATTCTGCCTCCAAGGCATGCACACATGCTTCCCAGGGAAGGTGCCCGTGTCCTTGCCTTCCTCAGAGACCACCACTGACAGCTTTCCTCAGACCAGGTCCTAGAGGAAGCCTGTTTCTCTTTGCACAGAGGTGGTACAAATAAAAATGCTCTCCTATTTTAGCAGCTCCAAAATCAAAAACCAAGAGGCACACAGGATGGGCGTTTGTTATTTTCGAATATTTATTTATTTCCGTATTCTGTCTGCGCCAGGTCTCAGTAGTGGAAGGCAGGATCCTGGTTGGTAGTGTGTGGGATCTGACCAGGGATAGATCCCCAGGTCCTCTGCTGTGGAAGTTCAGTCTTAGCCACTGGACCACAGGCTCCTCCCCGGGGAAGTGGTTTTTGAGCGAAGGCTCGAGAAAGGACAGCACTCAGGAGCCTGAGCTGTGGCACTCTGCCCTGGCAGATGCCCAGTGTGTGGTGTGGGGCAGGGTGTGAGCAGGCCGCTTTGGAGTTGGTCTCAGCCTGTCGCCTGGCATCCAAGTGACCCAGTGATATGGCTGCTCTCTAAGAGTGGCACCTACACCCCACGAGTGTCTAAGCACCCTCCGGAGACGCTGTGATAGTCCTAGCAGACGCTGTGTGTAAAATGCTTAAGCACATGTCTTGGCATCCAGTGAACACGCCAAAGGGGGTAGCTGATATCATTACTGCTGTGCTAAGTCACTCAGCCGTGTCCGATTCTTCAAGACCCATGGACTGTAGCCCACCAGGCTCCTCTGTCCATGGGATTGTCCTGGCAGGAATACTGGAGTGGGTTGCCATGCTCTCCTCCAGGGGATCTTCCCAACCCAGGGACCGAACCCACATCTCCTGCATTGGCAGGCAGGTTCTTTACCACTGGCGCCACTGGGAAGCCCATTGTTGCTGCCACCGACTAGTATTTTGTGCGGTACATACTGTGTGTCTCCTTTCGGAGCAGGTGACTGGTGGTTGATTGACAGCTGACTGCAGAGCTGGTGGGAGTGGCTTAGGGCAACTTCCCACACCAGGCAAGGAGGCAGCTGGGAGTTGCTGGGTCTCTGGCTGGGCCCTCAGCTGCTGCCCTGGAGCCGTGCTGGCCTTGCATGGAGCAGTGGGGCTTTAAGGCACCTGGTGAGACGCTTGAGGTGAGGCGGGCGGGTGGCTGTCCTGTGCGTGCGGCTGTGCCTGTGAACGTCCCATGTCAAGGAGGGTTACCTTGTTGTCAACAGCATTTACCAGAACTCTTTAAATACAGAAAAAACAAGACTGCCTGTGGCTGAGCAGGGCAAGCAGAGGGCACCTATTCCCGCCCCCTGCTCCCCAGAGGGACCAGCGACAGTGTCAGGACGTCTTCCCAGGAAGGGTTTCCATGCAGAGCCCCACGCCTGCGTCCTCACTCTGCTCTTCTGGGTGTGCAGTTTCCACCCCAGGGCGTCTCGGTGTCTGCGGCCCCTGCCCCCTGAGCTGGCACGGGGCTCTGCGGGGCTCTCCTGGGACCAGCGCCCTGGAATGGCTGCTCTGTCCTGCTGACCTCGGTCTCTGCAGGTTCCTGGAAACGTGGCTGCAGGCCGAGCGGCCATGCTGAGGGGGATGGGCCACTGTGGCAGGGCCACACGGGAAGTCAGAGCCAAACACAGAGATCCTCTGAGGACACATGCATGTACTTGAAGCCTGGCATTGCCCTGCTTGGCAGTGACCTGTGATAAGCAGTGCCACCGGCCACACACTCCCCCACAAGCCTGGCCTCCCTGAATGCTGCCCAGCTTGGAAGCAGGCGTCGCGCACAGGTCCTCCAGGCAAGGACGGTGGGCAGAGCCAGGATCTGACCCTGAAACGGAATTCTTCTCGTCTGAGGGCTTTCCAGTCATTGACATTTTGACAGTCTGTTAATGGTGAGAGAAATGGAGCTGAGCTCGTCAAGGACTAACTCCTCACCGCTGTGCGGCACGTTTCACGGCTGGATTGCCTCCCGCGAAGCCCGCGCAGCCACACGGAGCGGTGAGCTCTGCACCCACGCCATGCACACCATCTGTAGAGCGCGCCCCCCCAACCCTGCTCCTCCTCGTGGCCACTGGAGGCTGTGGCGACTCGCGGGCTCCGCAGACCCGCAGACGGAGACGGCGTCACCTGCCGGGTTCCCGTTTCTCAGAGCGGGGAGGTGTCTGCGGGTCTTTCCGCCGGAACCGATAGAGCCCAGTGCCACGCCCCGAATAACTGACTTTGAGGTGTTGTTTCCTTCCCTTGCAGGGACTTAAAGCCTGAGAACATCCTCCTCGATGATCACGGTGAGCGAGCCTTTCCCACCAACAGTAGACGTTGTTCAGAGGGGACTCGAGTCAAGGTGGACCTACCACTTAGTGAGGCCAGGGGATAGCAGCAGGAGACGCCCTCCTAGAAACAGAACGGGCTCTCCCCGTCGGCCCCCTTCGTCTAGGCAGGGAGCAGAGATACTTCTGATTTGCAGTTCAGCTCACAGTGAGAGCAGCGTCTTCTCTCCTGTTCCTTTCTCTCCTGTCTCTCCTTGCTTTATTCTCAGGGGCTGAGTCCACGCCCTCCTTGCTTGGTCGCTCTCACAGGTACGGCGTGGGCTCTTGTTTGCTTTGCGTTTCCCTGACACTTCTCATGGGCTCCGTTGCTGTCTATCTGTTTGGTGATGTGTCTTTTCAAGTCTTCTGCCCATTTTTAATTGTTTTTTTTCTTATTGTTGAGTTTTAAGAGTTCTTTGTATATTTCTTATGCCAGTCCTTTATAAAATGTAAATGTTTTCAAGTTAGTGAAGTCATCTTCTAATTTTTTCCTTTCGTGGTTTGTGCTTTCAGTTACAGTTGCAGTTGGTTTTATGGCTGTGACCTCGTTAGAGTCCCTGCATTCTGGAAAGCTGTGCTCTTTCTGCATACACCCTCCTACCTTTGGCAAATGACCGCTTTCCGTCTGCCTCTCCCTTTCCTGACCCTTTGGTTTCTGTTTGTTGCCTCGGGACACCAGGTGGGACATTCAGCCCAGTGTTCCCTGAAGTTGTAACAGCAGGAATGCTTTCGTTATTTCTGATCTCCAGTGTATCACCATGAAGTGTGGAACTGCTGCAGTGCTTAAATATGTGTCTGTGCTGGGTCTTTACTGAGCACACGGATCTTGTATTAATAGTTGCACCCCGTGGGGTCTTTAGCCACACCATGTGGGATCCAGTTTCCCAAACCAGAGATGGAACCAATACAGAGGAGTGTGAAGTCTTAGCCACTGGACCACCAAGGAAATCCATGCTGCAGTACTTTTGTAGAAATTAAGATTTAAGAACTTTTTCTTTTTAAAAAATGGCAGTTGAATGTTGTCAGTGCATTTTCTCCCAAGATGACTATATGTTGTTTGTTTTTTAATATGGTTAATCCAACAGTTGGTTTTCCAGTGTTAAACGAATCTGTCATTCCTGAAATGAGTCCAGCTTGGGCAGATCGTGCTGCCTTGGTCTGGGTGGCTGCTTCTGGCTCCTGACAGTCCCAGGAGGAAGCGCACCTCCAGTGCGATCTCTCCATCGGGCTCTGCACGAGCATCGGAACCTGCCCAGGTGACCGTGTCCACAGGGCAGCCACTAGGGGTTCAGACATCTCCCTTCTTGGGTTCAGCTGCTCCCAGCCTTGGAAGGTGTCCCAGTGGGAGCGGCTGGGGAGCCTCCATGCGCTCCCTGCTCCCGGTCGAGTGTCTGGCTTGACCAGGCTTTGCCGGTGCTCCTGCTGCCACAGGAGAGCACCTCAGCGTAGGGCTCCCACTCAGACGTTTTGTCCATCCTGGCTGGTCCTGTGGCTCCCAGCTGTGGCCAGGAGTGGTGTAGCCCTGCTCGTCCTGCCCACGTGCAGGCAGCCAACGTTGTTTCTGTGGCAGTCGCTGCGGTGCTTGTTCTTTATATGCCAGGGCCAGGTCCGCGGCGTATAAAGTACTCAAGCACTCAAGTACTTCTTCATTTCCATTATAGACAGCTTGTTAGGTTTTCTGTTTTCATATGTAAAATAGAACTTGATATTTGTATTGAATTTAGGTAAAAAAAAAGCTGTCGTCTATTCTTCTACATTTCAAGGTACATTTACCATCTGTCCATTCTGAATATGGAAGCAGTTTGTTTTGCAAACTAAGGGGATTTGGTTTATGAATGAGGCTGGTGGTTGAGTTGCCAAGAAAACTGCATCGTGCTTGTATCTCTGTAGTTGTTGTGTCCCTAAGTCGTGTCCGACTCTTTGCGACCCCATGGACTGCAGCACACCAGGCTTCCCTGTCCTTCACCAACTCCTGGAACTTGCTGAAACTCATGTCCATTGAGTCAGTGATGTCGTCCAACCATCTCATCTCTGTTGTCCCCTTCTCCTCCTGCCTTCAATCTTTCCCAGCGTCAGTCTTTTCCAGTGAGTCAGCTCTTGGCATCAAGGGGGCCATCGTGTAGTGGAGCTTCAGCTTCAGCATCGGTCCTTCCAGTGAATATTCAGGACTGATTTCCTTCAGAATGGACTGGTTGGATCTCCTTGCAGTCCAAGGGACTCTCAAGAGTCTTCTCCAACACCACAATTCAAAAGCATCAATTCTTCAACGCTTAGCCTTCTTTATGGTCCAGCTCTCACATCATAAATGACTATTGGAAGAACCATAGCTTTAATTATCTGGACCTTTGTCAGCACGGTGATGTCTCTGCTTTTTAATATGCTGTCTAGGTTTGTCATAGCTTTTCTTCCAAGGAACAAGCGTCATGTAATTTTAGATGTAAATGTTTCCAAGTATGAATTGCTGTAACTTCCATCCCTGTGTTTTAGATTTTTTTCCGTTATTTATTGTCAAAGTGTCCGCTGGCCCCCATGATTTGTGGCGTGTGTTTGGCCACATGCAGGACACATCCGGATTTCAGATCTTGGTTTGGCCTTGGAGATCCCAGAAGGAGCGAAGATCAGTGGAAGAGTTGGAACGCTGGGCTACATGGGTGCGTGACTGGCCCCCTAGTTCTCCCTGCGCTCCCGGCCTCAGGACACAGAGAGCTGACCGTGTGGAGGGATCTGGGGTCATCCTGGCCCGCTGTGGGGTAGCGCAGTGGTATCTGAGGTCTGTACCCGCCCCCACCCGCCCTTATCGCCTGAAGCAGAGCCAGGACAGGACAGTGGCCTCCTCGCTGTCCACACTGGCTCCACACCCCCTCCTGAAGGTGACCAAGTCGTTTCAAAGGCTTCGTGAACCAGAGGCCTGGCCTTGGGTCAGCTCCGAGCAGGGACCCCTGCCTGGCTCTGCCCGAGCTGATATGAGTGAGCCAGGGACCTCTGCTGAGTCTTGCACTGACCCTCGCATCCACAGTGCCTGCTGGGGCCCTAGCCTGGGGGCCTGACCCTGCCTGATGGAGAGGCAGGGGGTCATCCCACAGAGCACCGTTTCCCACAGTAGTTAACTCTGCGGCGATTCACTTCATACTCTGTGAACAGTGGAAACTGTTTCTAATAACAGCTTTACTGAAATATAATTCACATACCATAAAATCCACGAATGTTCACTTTGGCCAGCCCACAGCAGCATGTGGGATCATAGTTCTCAATCAGGAGTCAAATGAGTACTGCCTGCAGTGGGAGCACAGTCGTGCCCACTGGATGCGGTCCACCAGTCTGAAGTGTACGGCTCAGTGGATCTCGGTACAGGCAGAGCAGGGCAGCTACCACCTCTGATTTCAGAACCTTCTCGTCCCCGCAGAGACCAAGCCCCACACCTGCCAGCGGGTACCCCAGCCCCTCCCCTTCTCTGCCAGCCTTGAAGCCACTCATGGCCTTTCCGTCTCCATGGACTTGACTGTTCCACCTCATCTAAGTGGAATCACATGCTGTCCGGCCTTTTGTGTCTGCCTTGTTAGCTTCACGTTTCCAGAGTTCATCCGTATAGTAACAAGCATTAACTTTAAATTGTGTTGTTTGCCATTCAGCACAAGGAGATTTAACTTAAATTTCCTGTATTTGTTGTGCAGCTCCGGAAGTTATCAACTCTGAGAGCTATACATTCAGTCCTGATTGGTGGGGGCTCGGCTGCCTGATATACGAGATGATTGAGGGACATTCTCCGTTCAAAAAATACAAAGAGAAGGTTAAGCGCGAGGAGGTGGAGCGGAGAGTGAACAGAGAGACAGAGCAGTACTCCGGGAAGTTCTCCGAGGACGCCAGGTCCATCTGCAGCATG
>SJXQ01012512.1:327228-405558 GCA_006408695.1 Aepyceros melampus
AGACAGCGGTTGGTGAGTGGGGGCCTGTGGCTCTGAGAGTTACGATAGTGTGGAGCGGAGGCGCGCAGCTGTGTGAGCCTTGGGCGTCACGAGCATGATGGGGGAAACCCTCAGCCATGCCTCTGTTCACACCGACAGCCGCAGGCGGTTTACTGCAAGGACATCTTGGACATCGAGCAGTTCTCCGCGGTGCGGGGCATCCAACTGGACAGCACAGACAGCTGTTCTACAGCGAGTTCGTCACGGGCTGTGTGTCCATCCCCTGGCAGAACGAGGTGCTGTCCCCACGGTGCAGGCCACAGCTACCTACTGCCCCCAAGAAGTGAACAGCTTCTGCTGTGAAATAGCTCTTTAGCTACTTTGCGCACACATACATTTGTGTGTGTGTGTGCGTGCGTGTGCATATTTGGAGGTAAAATTACTTGAGGAGCTGCCCCTGGCCCCTCGGGAAGGGGACAGAGGTGGCTCTGGAGTCCGCTGGGCACCTGCCAACCTGAGTCCTGCTCCCTGAGTTCCCACAGGTCATACTTTAGGGGGGTCACATTGGCAGCCACATGGCCTACCCCAGGAGGAGGTCAGGAAGCAGGGGTAGTGGGAACCGGGGACAGGAGCAGAGTGGCTGCTGAGCGCTGGGCTGCTGCCGGGGGGGATGCGGACCTCCGTCACTTCTCTGTCCTGCCCTTCTGTGGGTGCAGATGATCGAGTCTGAATGTTTCAAAGACATCAACGAAAGTGAAAACCAGGCAGTTGTGGTTTTAGAGCCAGATGAGAAGATGAGTCAGCAAGTTCCCAGGCAGAAGAGAGGCTTCTTCCACAGGCTCTTCTCCAGAGGGGTAAGGGTGTGCTCGCTGTGTTGTTGCTGCTTTAACGTGGCCTGTTACAGGGTGTCTTCCGCCGCGGCAGGGCCTTCAGTGTTCGGCGATGTTTGTGCAGTGCCTGTTGTGTGATTGCAGCGCCTGTTGTGTGAGGGGATGCGCACGGTGTGCAAGCTTCCCACGCAGTGTGTTTGAGCCCAGCGAGAAGAGCCCTCTCAGGGATGTTTGCTCTTGCTGTGAACTCTGTCCTGATCGCAAAAGAAGAAATGGCTCCAGCACTCGAAAAGAGACCCCCGCTATCCATGACAATGCCTTTCACACGAGGCTTGTGGAGCATTCCGGAGGACCAACGTGAAAGAGTGAAAGTCCTTTCCGTTTCTGCCTGGTGGTGCTCTGATTCTCAGAGCTGTTGCATCATTCACCCGCGATCAAGGGAAAGCTGATTCTCCTTTGAATGTGGAAGAGTGTTTGGAGAGGCTTTCTGTGGTAGCATTAAACTCAGGAGTGGTTTCCAAGTCTCCTTGGACCAGTGGATCATCCTGCTGTACACCCTGTCCACTCCAGAGGGATTTTGTCTTGGTCATCCACTAAACATCTCATCCATCGTGTCTCAGTATAAACCCAGAGAATGTGGCCAGGTCTCCTCTCAGAACGAGGGGCCGGGCAGCAATTAACCCGAGCTCCTCTGGGTGTCTCAGTGGGAGTCGTCACAGTCCACGCTGTGGGGCCTCACATACCGTGAGGGGGACCCTCCACACAGTCATACAGGAAGAAGCTGTCCACCTCGCCTGCTCAGAGGAGCTCAGTGGGCGGTGGGTGCGGGATGGGGCGAGCCACGTGAGTCGGGGGAGCGGGACGCACCAGCGCCCGTCTCTGCTGAATCGAGCGTCGTGCACCATGTGAAGCAAGTGGGAGGGGACGGTTAGGGTCTTGCTTGCCTGGAAGTCAGCACTTCCTCCCCACATAGTTTTCTGTGCATGTAAGTCTTCCCCGGTGGCTCAGTGATAAAGACTTCTGCAGCGTAGGAGACCCAGGTTTGATCCCTGGGTCGGGAAGATCCCCCGGAGAAGGAAATGGCAACCCACTCCAGTATTTTTGCCTTGAGAATCCCATGGACAGAGGGGCCTGGCAGGCTACAGCCCCTGGATCACAGAGTCGGACACTCCTGCGCACATGTGCGCACGTGGCAGGCGAGCCCCTCTCACGGGAAGGGGCCTGACCGGGTCACAGAGTCGGACGCTCCTGCACACACGCGCGCACGCTGCAGGCGAGCCCCTCGCATGGGAAGGGCCTGACCGGCCTTCTGCCTGTGTTGCAGGGCTGCTTCAACACTGGCTCCAGCAAGAAGAAGCTGGTGTCCTCCAGACGGTGAGCACGCGCCGCATGGCCAGACCACACAGGAGCACGCGCTGGGGCCCCGTCCCGCCTGCCACCTGCAATAAACACGTGGGACCACCTCACAAGGACTCAGCAGTCTGTCCCGCTTTCTACGTTCATGCCTGAACTGGCATTTCACTAAGGCTGTATTGAACAAAAGGCCACTTGAGGACTTGGGATGCCCAGAAGGCCCCGGTGTGTCCCCCAGAGAGGGGAGGAGAGGCCTGGAAGGGGCCCTGCTGCTCCTCACCCACCCAAGCCCCGCCCCCTCCCCCGAGCTCCTCTGGGTGTGGGTGGGGGCGTCAGCACGGGTTAGCAGGCCTTGGCCATTTGCATTCGTGTTCCTAGCTCCTGTGCCTCCTGCTGAGATTCTGCTGCCCATCGTATGTGGGGCGTCTCAGGGTGCTCCTGTCGGCCCTCGGAAAGAGGGTGTTTTCAGGACCCTGAGGTCGGGGCATGGCTGTCAGGCTGGAAACATGTCTGTGAGTCACCGGGCCTGGGTCCCCAGAGCCGCTGGTGCTGGAGCTGGGCAGGGGGGTGGCCTGGTGTGTGCCACCCTGGCAGGGCCTCCCGGGGCCAGAGCGCCAGGTGACGGGGAAAGCTGGTTGGGGGAGGAAGTGGGAGCTTCCTGGGTCCAGTGACCCTGCCGGTGGCCCTGGGTTCGTGGTCAGTCACCCTCACTGTCCTCTGGCTCGCTGGGAAGCTCTTGCTACCTGCTGTGTGGGATCCAGGGTCCAGACCTCAGAGAGTTGACTTGATCTGGAAAATCCTCATTAAAAAAAGGGGAAAGGAAATCCTAACAAAAAGTTTGAAAAGATATAAGTACAGTACAGTATGTGATTACAAATGCAACAAACCTACAAATTAATAACAAAATCAGAAAACAAAAAGGCCCTGGCTGCCAACCTCTAGGAAGTCCTCCTGGGCTGAGGAGGTGCTGCAATGCAAAGCTGCAGGACCTCGAGAGGTAAGAACAAGACTCACGCACCTGATGCCTGGGATAAACCTAAAGTGCAGTGCTCCAGGAGGAGATGTACAGCTTTTAATATCAGCAAAACTAAGTGCCCCAAAATAGATGAATTTGGCCTCTCACTCAAAGGATTGAAAAATACATTCAGGAAAAGCAGAAAAAAAAGAAAGAAAGTAATAGCTATAAAAGAAAAACTACAGCTTAAATGATAAAACATTTGTTCTTTAAAAATCAATACATCAAGATCTAACCTAATCAAGAAAAATAAAAGAGGAAAATACAAATACACAAAGTTACAAGAGGGGTAAATCAGAGAGGTAATAAAAGATACAGAATACTGTGTACAGTTTTATGAAAATAAACAAAACCTGGATGAGATGCATTTCTAGGAAAACATAATTTACCAAAATTAACCGTAAGTAGAATAGAAAATCTAGACAGACTAATTTCAGGATAAGAAATGAAGTTGCCAAAGTGCTACCCTTCAGAAAATCACCAGGTTCAGATGATCTGATGGGGAATGTTAGCAAACCTTTGAGGAGCAGATAAATTTCAATGGCATTTAAATGTTCCAGAGAATACATAGGAAAAGAAGAAAACTTCCCACTCCTTTTTATAAAGTAAGTATAAATTGACATGTAAATCTTAACAAAGACCTTATATAAAGTCTATACCAGTGTCTTTTATTAATTCAAAGTCATTAAAATACTACCAGAATCTTATCCTTAAAGGGGTTCCCTGGTGGCTCAGATGGTAAAGAATCCGCCTGAAGTGCGGGAGACCTTAGTTTGATCCCTGAGTTGGGAAGATCCCCTGGAGGAGGGCATGGCAACTCACTCCAGTATTCTTGTCTGGAGAATCCCCATGGACAGAGGAGCCTGGCAGGCTGCATACAGCCCATGGCGTCACAAAGAGTTGGACACGACTGAGCAACTAAGCACATTATCCTTAAAATATTATCAAACAGAATATTAGCCTTAAAATATTATCAAACAGAATCCAGCAGCACATTATAAAGTACCACATCAAAATGCTGGGTTTGTTTTAATAAGATATGGATGATTCAATATCAGGACATCCAGTAACATAATGCTGCTAAGTCGCTTCAGTCGTGTCCGACTCTGTGTGACCCTATAGACGGCAGCCCACCGGCTCCTGTCCATGGGACTCTCCAGACAAGAGTACTGGAGTGAGGTGCCATTGCCTTCTCCGAGTCACATAATAAATCGTGTTAATAGATTCAAAGGAAAAATAGGTAATTTTCATAAAGGCATTTGACCAAATTCAACCCACTTTTTTATAGTTGATAAAATGGAGTTGACCTTTTCACAACACTGAGTGAGGTTGAAAATTTGCATATAATTTTATAGTCAGTCCTCTGATCTATGGTATTTATTGAAAAAAATCCACATATAAGTGGACATATGCATTTCAAACCCATGGTTTTTCAAGTGAAAGTTGCTCAGTTCAGTTCAGTCCAGTCGCTCAGTCGTGTCCAACTGTTTGCGACCCCATGGACCATATAGTCCATGGAATTCTCCACGCCAGAATACTGGAGTGGGTGGCCTTTCCCTTCTCCAGGGGATCTTCCCAACCCAGGGATCGAACCCAGGTCTCCCACATTGCAGGCAGATTCTTTACCAGCTGAACCACCAGGGAAGCCCAAGAATAATGGAGTGGGTAGCATAGCCCTTCTCCAGGAGACCTTCCTGACCCAGGAATCAACCCGGGGTCTCCTGCATTGCAGGTGGATTCTTTACCAGCAAGCTACCAGGGAAGCCCTGTGGTTTTTCAAGGGTAAACTATAAATCAGTCAATTCTTCTTTAGCATCATAAAATACATTTATCACCCAGAGATAGCATCTTGAGGAGGGTTTACTCCAGAGGCACTCATAAAATGAAGAATAACAGGAAGATGGCCACCCTAGTAGCACCCTATTTCATATTTGTAGGAGGAACCTCCCTGCACAGCAAGGGTGGACTACCCTCCTGGTGAATACATGTTGAGAGAGAGTAAGCAACTGAGAGCCAGGGCAAGGCAGGACCTAGGGAGATGAGCCCGATACCAGGGCTGCTCCTGTGCGGGGGGTTGGGAGCCCTGAGACTCCTGAAAGGCTGAACTAATCTCGGGGCTAGGAGAACAAAAATCTGGTCCAGGACATGCCAAGATTGGGTCCCAATCAGTCCACACTCCACATCAGGGCCCAGCCCTCAAGGATAAGGGTGACCTGGAAGTGACCCAGCTTGCTAAAATGGGTGGTCCAGAGGACTCCAAAAGCGGGGCGTGGATTAAGATGGCCAAGGGCTTCCAACGCCCCAAGGAGACGAGCATCGCAAACAGAAATCTTGCCTGGAGGAAGAGAGCACCCTAAGCTGCAAATCACTTCTGTAATGGTTTTCAGATACAATGTCCAGGATGTACTCAAAGATAAGCACGCACATGAGGTGAGGCAAAAGAACGAACTTAGTAGACATTACAAATGAGAAAAACATTCCCTTGGAGGCTCTAGATAATGGAAATATATGAGACACTGCTGCTGCTAAGTCGCTTCAGTCGTGTCCGACTCTGTGCGACCCCACAGACAGCAGCCCACAAGGCTCCCCGTCCCTGGGATTCTCCAGGCAAGAACACTGGAGTGGGTTGCCATTGCCTTCTCCAATGCATGAAAGTGAAAAGTGAAAGTGAAGTCGCTCAGTCGTGTCCGACTCTGCGACCCCATGGACTGCAGCCCACCAGGCTCCTCTGCCCATGGGATTTGCCAGGCAAGAGTACTGGAGTGAGGTGCCATTGCCTTCTCCGACGTGAGACACAGACTCTTTAAAAAAATATTTTTAAATTATTTATGGCTGCTCTGGGTCTTTGTTGCTTTGCTCAAGCTTTTCTCTAGTTGCAGCGAGAGGAGGGCTTCTCACTGCCAGGGAACACAGGCTCTAGATCCTTCGGCTGGAATCCCCGTCCCCTGCACTGGCAGGCGGGTTCTTATCCACCGCGCCACCAGGGAAGTCCAAGACGCTTAGACAACTGTGCTTACTGGGTTCAAGGGGAAAACTTGCAAAGCTTGACAGTCTTGGCGGAAAACTGGAATTGCAGAGCATGACACGGCATACTTTCGAAAGATAAATTCGGGTGGGCTTCCCCGGTGGCTCAGTGGCTACAAATCCTGCAATGTAGGAGACACAGCTTTAATCCCTGGTCGGGACGATCCCGTGGAGAAGGAAATGACAAGCCATGCCAGTATTCTTGCCTGGGAGATTCCCATGGGCGGAGGAGCCTGGCGAGTTCCTGGGGTTGCAAAGAGTCAAGACACAGGTGAGCAACTGAGCACAAGGAGGAAGACGACCCTGCGACGGAAGACCAGAGATGCAAGCAGGAATGATGAGCAGTGAGAGCGGCACCTGGCAGCCACGCAAACACGAGCGGATTGTTTGGAGCAACAGTGGCCATGTCTGTGTCTTTTGCAGGGTGTGTATTTACACAGAATGAAAATACGTGGCAATATTACTTTCTACAGTGGGAGAGCATCCCCTGGGTTGGGGGGAGATGGGTGGGGGCCCACCAAGGCGCCGTCAGGAGCTGCCAGTCCGCTCGGCCCCCCAGTCCTGACTCTGCTTAAGGGTTTCCTTTTCTGGCCCAAGGCCCCATCCACAGTGAGCTGCTACCTGGTTTTGGAATTCCGGCAGGTGCCGGCCCCCCAGCTGGAGTGTACCCCATTTGTGGGGAGGTGTTGGGCTTGTTTACTTATCTCCTTTTTTCCCCCTGGGCAGAATCGGTCACAAGTGTGTTGGTGCCCTTTCGTTTTCAGTTCTCCACCCAAACCACCTCTTTTACATGGTTTTCCCCTGAATAGTATACACTCATCGCTAAAGATTTGAAAAATGCAGAAATGCACCTAAATTAAGATATAAATCTCCTGTAATTGCCATGCTTGGAGTCACTGTTACAGACTTGGTGATCAGCTCGCTCTCTTTTAATTATTTATTTGGCTGCACTGGTTCTTCGTTGCGGCGCATGGAACCTTTCGTTGTGGCATCTGGTTTCCCGGCCACGGACTGAACCCAGGCTCCCTACACTGGGAGCACTGAGTGCCGCCACTGGCCCACCAGGGAAGTCCCCTTCAGGCCTCTGCCTGTGCGTGTGTGTTGCCTTTCTTTAAAAAGGGCTGGGGTAGGGGTCACGCTCTGCACAGGACTGTAGCCTGCTAGCACACTGCACACCTTCTGTGCCAGAAATGCTCTTCTAAAGCAAGATCTGGACAACTGCAGTTTTGTCGTATGCTTCAGTTAGCCAATCTCTTTCTGTCCCGCGTTTGCTGCTTTTTCTTTTTGTCCTAAATGTTGCTATAATAAGTGACCATCCTGACACACCCGTGATTCTTTGAGGATAAAGTACTTGGAGTATATTTGCTGTTCAGGGGCATTGTCCATCTTAAGGCTTCAGAATTGCTTTTCAGTTGCTAAGTCATGTCCAGCTTTTTGCGACCCCACGCGCTGCAGCACGCCAGGCTTCCCAGTCCTTCACTATCTCCCAGAGTTTGCTGAAATTCGTGTCCATTGAGTCAGTGATGCCATCCAACCACCTCATCCTCTGTCACCCCCTTGTCCTTCCAATGAATATTCAGGACTGATTTCCTTGAGGATGGACTGGTTTGATCTCCTTGCAGTGCATGGGACTCTCGAGAGTCTCCTCCAACCACAGTTCAGAAGCATCAGTTCTTTGCTCTCAGCCTTCTTTCTGGTCCAACTCTCAGGCTTTGGCAACAACAGGCCAAATTGCCTCCCCAGCTGTCATCTTTGATTACTCTGGGACTATGCCAGACTTTCCTCTGGTTAAAAAAAAAAATCTGCCTTCTTGACAGTTTCTTTTAACAGGCTTTCCAGTAAGATTTCTTATCAGGATTATAGTAAATTCTCAGCAGATGAGATTTTTTTTGGATGTGGACCAATTTGTTAATACAGTATTGGTTCTGTTGTTTATGTTCTGGTTTCTGGCCGTGAGGCAGGTGGGATCTTAGTTCCCAGACCAGGGGTCAAACCCACACCCTCTGCATTGGAAGGTGAAGGCCATTGGACCAGCAGGGAAGCCTCTGCAGAGGCTGAGTTGTGTCCCCTGGAAATTCACACATTGTGTCCTAACCCTCAGCACCTCAGAATGTGACTGTAGCTGGAGAAAAGGTCTCTAATGGTGTGATTAAGGTAAAATGGGGAGAAGGCGATGGCACCCCACTCCAGTACTCTTGCTGGAAAATCCCACGGACAGAGGAGCCTGCTGGGCTATGGTCTGTGAAGTCTCAAAAGAGTCGGACAGGACTCCGATTAAACAACAAAAACAACACATAGAAGGAAGAACACGAGAGGACACAGGGAGAAGACGGCCATCCACACAGCAAGGAGAGAGGCCTCGAAGGAACTAGCCTGCTCACACCTTGGAGTTCAGCCTCCTCCAGGACAGTGAGAAGATACATTCCTACTGTTGGAGCCTCCCAGTCTGTGGGGCTTTGTTATAGCAGCCCCAGCAAACGAATACACTTGTCTGTTGCCAATTACACGGTGGCTCCACCACATAGGATGTCATAGTTGTTGCGGTCAGGACGCTGGGCACAGCTTAATGAGGTCCTTCACTCTGGTCTCCTGAAAGCCTGCCTTCAAGTACCATCTGCCTCTCACCTGAGAGCTGGACGGGGCAGGGATTTGCCTCCAAGCTCCTGTGATGTTGGCAGGATTTAGTCCTCCGTGGGCTGCTGGCCACCTGGGCCTCCCACCATGGCAGCTGGCTTCAAGAACATGTGCAAGCTGAGAGGGTACGGACCGCCAGCTGGAGGGAAGGCTCAGTCCTCTGTAACGTAAATCCAGGGGCGCCACCTTTGCTCATTACACTGTTAGAGGTGTCAGTGAAAATTCAATTAACAAGTTAAAAAAGAATTTTATTCAAGCTAGGGGATATATATACCTATGGCTGATTCATGTTGAGGTCTGACAGAAAACAACACAATTCTGTAAAGCAATAATCCTTCAATTAAAACAATTTTTAATTTGAAAAAAAATTAAAGTGAAGATTATAACTCAGGAGACAAACTCTCAGAAGCTTTGAGAGAGCCTGTTAAAAGCCCAAGGCACAATCCTATACAATTTTGAGACAAAGGATCATACATCAAAGTTCACTAAGGATATAGGTAAACTACAAACCGAGTAACAAGTCATTACGACCCCTACAGAGCTGGGAAAGAATGTGAGAAATCTTGTGAGAAATTGCACTGCTAGGTAGAAGGAAGGAAGGTTGATCTTTGCAGTCCAGGCGGCTCTCCTATCTTTGAGGAGGGCTGGTTAATGGGTAAGGCAGACAGCACAGAGAGCTTTCTGTGTAACTTTTTTTGTCTGACCTTAATATGTAAACTTTAATCAGAAGCAAGTCACCAGTGACAGCCCACACTCAGGTTGCTGCCAACCACAGTACCTGACCGCCTGGAGCCCAGCCACTGTGCCTGTCCTGTGGACAAGGGCTGTTATTATGTACATACCATCAGGGGACAGGGACCCCAAGGCTGGTGGCATGTTTCTCTGAGGTCCTTGCCCTGAAGGGGGCCGTCGCTGTTCCCTTGGGGACAAGGTTTCCTGCGGCAGTGCTGGGTTTCCACTCACCTGGCTGCTTTGGGAAAACAGGCTCTGAAATCAGGTTGGAGATGCGGCTTGTGGCCCAGAACAGGGGACTTCTGGGGGTCACCCACGTGCCACTCCTCTTCTTGCTCAGGGGCTCCCCTTCAGGTGGTGAGGCTCTGGAGCCCCAGGCCGCCAACGCAGCCGGCCCCGGCCAAAGAGCGGGACACCCTCCTCCTGGTCAGGCGGTCATGCTGGTGGGGGACCTCTAGGGCCAAAGCTGCTTCTCGCTATACCAGCCACGGCCTCTCGGGGCAGCAGGCGCAGACCAGGCAGGTTCTGACCAGCCGTGCCAGCCCCAGGCCCCTCGGTTCTTCCTCGGGCTGCGCAGTGACCCTCCAGGGAGGTGCTCGTCTCCCGGGACCATACCTGGGCTCCACCTCAGAGGTGCCCTGGCTCCGCCCGAGGCGCACCCCTTCCCCCTCCCTCCTCTGCAGGGCTGTCCCGTGAGCTCTCCTTCTGCCCGGGACGCTGAGTGGGCAGGCTCCCTCGCGGGGTCTCCGGCTCCGAGCCCGTGGCCGGCCCGCTTTGCCACCCGCGGGCGTCTCCCGGGGGCTCCTCTCTTAGCGGGTCCTTCGCAGGCGAGCCGGAGGCTCACAACCGCCCCGCCCCGCCCCTCACCCCGCCCCCATTTTTTTTTTCTAAGAAAAATCTACTTTTGAAGGACTTTTCACAACCTAACAAGTATTATATTAGGCATATATAACAAATATTTGCTATTAGTCTACAGTATTTGATGAAGGGTCATAATGGTAGTTACTATAGTTTCAAATTTCCAAATATTTCTGGAGATGCTCCAAAAAGTTGATTATTGTAATGAATAAGGTGTATTATCTTCCATGTTAAATTTATCAAGATAAATATATAATCAAGCCTTTTCTTAATTCAGATTTATTTAGAACATTTTTCTTTTAAGTAGGATCTGTTGGTGAACAGAAATTTAACTTTTTTCCTTCCTACTGTCATAACACATCACTCACATATAATAGGATTTCCTATACTTGCAGTCATCCCAGAGGTTTTGTGTTATTGTTTTTATTTATTCATCCACCTTGCTCACTAGCTTAAGAACTATGGGAGGACAGAGACTTTCCTAGTCTCCTTTTCCCGATTAAACCTACTATAATGCTTTCAACAGAGTAAGCACTTAGTAAAATTTTAATGAAGTAATCTAATACTCATTTGATAGAAAAAAATGTGTAAATGTATGGAAATTTTCCTGTTAAAATACTGACAATCATAAGAAACTCAGGATGTGACTTGCTATGAGTTTTAAGGCTTTAAAAAAGATTTGTTTTCTTATTCATTTATTTAATGACATAAAATAGGTACTCCAAAAGTACCCTGGGTCATAATGCAAAGGTCTGTATGATTCTCTAATTCATTTAATAGAACCATTTAGCTGTCATACTAAGTGATGTCTTACAATTTAATCTTTATCATTAATAGAAGTCCTGTTTTAACAAGCCTGCAACTATTAACATTTTTTAAATATTTTTTCAATTTTTTAGAATCCATGCAGGGAAGAGGGTCACTATTTATTGGTCTCCCCACAGGCACTGCCCACAAGAACTTGATAACTATGCTACTAATTTTGGATTTATCCTAGAGGCAATAAGAAGTTATTAGTAGTATTTGAACTACATAATGTAAAGTATTTTATACCTTATCAGTGTTACTAAAGGGAATGGTCATTTATGATATAAATGAGAAGCAAGAATATCATTTGAGGAAATATTGTAAGCAGTGATAATCATCTCTGCATATTCAGGTCTGAGTCACTGCATATATGAGATGAGGAGGCTTGAGAAACATTTCAGTGTTGAGACATATTTGTTATTTTTAAATCAGTTTGAGATTAGTATAGCCATTCCTATGTCATTGCCCACAGCCATTTGGAAAGATGGCATGCCTCTTATGAATTTATGATTCATAACAAAATTATTTGTCTCTCTTCTCCATTCTATGTTCTAAAGACAGAAAAAAAACGTAGGTATATACCTAATGCCAAGAATGGTATAAGGAATGGGGATGAAAAACACTATTTTGTGATTTTATTTTAATACACAACATAAATTCCATTGGAAAACTTTAAAATCTGTTTCAATTTGCTTGTCTAAAAATATGTGTTTTAATAAAAATGTTAATAAAATGATATCTTAAGAATAAATATAATTTTTCCTTACTATACATTAACTAATAGCATAGGCTTCCCTGGTATCTCAGATGGTAAAGAATCTGCCAGCAATGCAGGAGACCTGGGTTTGATTCCTGGGTCAGAAGATCCCCTGGAGAAGGGGAATGGCTATGCACTCCAGTATTCCTAGGCTTCCCTTGTGGCTCAGCAGGCAAAGAATCTGCCTGCAATGTGGGAGACTTGGGTTGAGAAGATCCCCAGGAAAAGAGAAAGGCTACCCACTCCAGTATTTTGGCCAGGAGATTTCAATGGATAGAGGAACCTGGTGGCTTATAGTTCATGGGGTTCCAAAGAGTTGGTCATGACTGAATGACTAACAGTTTCACTTTTTTTTTTTCATACAGAATAAAATACCTGTTCTTATATCTGAGAGAAACTTCAAATCATTCCCATGTCTAGCACCTCGCTACTAAGAGGACAAACACTATCATCCATGTATTTGAATCTGCCTGCAATGTGGGAGACTTGGGTTGAGAAGATCCCCAGGAAAAGAGAAAGGCTACCCACTCCAGTATTTTGGCCAGGAGATTTCAATGGATAGAGGAACCTGGTGGCTTATAGTTCATGGGGTTCCAAAGAGTTGGTCATGACTGAATGACTAACAGTTTCACTTTTTTTTTTTCATACAGAATAAAATACCTGTTCTTATATCTGAGAGAAACTTCAAATCATTCCCATGTCTAGCACCTCGCTACTAAGAGGACAAACACTATCATCCATGTATTATAGATGTGGTATCTGGAGAGAATAAATTAATTATTGAATCTACATAGTTTACGATTTGTAGGAGTTGACAGGCATACTTTGAAAAAGACAATGTTCGACATATAGGGATTCATGATTAATACTGAAACATTTCATAATTTACAAAATCAAAACTATTACATACAATATTATACATTTTAAGACTAGTGCCCTTTAAAATATATTTATTTTTCTAAAATTTAAATAAAAATATGCAAATTCTAAATAATCTCATAAGTAATCCTTGTTATTCACTTCTAAGTTTAATGAATATAACATTTTTTAATATGGCCCATGAAAAATAGAACTAAATAAATAGAATTGCTTTCTATTCAGCTATTAAGAAAAGGCTATTATTTTCCTTCTCTCTTGTTATAGAGAGACCATATGCATTATGAATAAAGAAAGAAATTTGAGGATAAAATGAGTTGGAAGTGGAGTGCAAAAAGTTAGTCTGTTTTTGGCAATGATTTGAAAGTAAATATTATATTAAACCTTTAAAAACAGGGGTAATTATCCTTCATTTGTTTCATACAGCAATTTGGCATTCCAGTGAAGTTCTTATAGCTCTTTTCAGATTAATGTTTTAAATATATAAAATAAAATATAAGGGTATAATAAAATAATATTAAAATAGTAAAATATTAAAAAGCAAATTTGTGATATAGCAAAAAAATTCTTCTCTGATAACGCATCATATATCATGACCAGGTAGCAAATCTACTGTCTTCATAATTCTGAAGTAGCTGCTGCTGCTGCTGCTAAGGAGCTTCAGTTGTGTCTGACTCTGTGTGACCCCATAGACGGCAGCCCACCAGGCTCCCCTCCGTCCCTGGGATTCCCCAGGCAAGAACCCTGGAGTGGGTTGCCATTTCCTTCTCCAATGCATGTATGCATGCTAAGTTGCTGCAGTCATGTCTGACTCTTTGTGACCCCATNATATAACATTTTTTAATATGGCCCATGAAAAATAGAACTAAATAAATAGAATTGCTTTCTATTCAGCTATTAAGAAAAGGCTATTATTTTCCTTCTCTCTTGTTATAGAGAGACCATATGCATTATGAATAAAGAAAGAAATTTGAGGATAAAATGAGTTGGAAGTGGAGTGCAAAAAGTTAGTCTGTTTTTGGCAATGATTTGAAAGTAAATATTACATTAAACCTTTAAAAACAGGGGTAATTATCCTTCATTTGTTCCAAAAGCAATTTGGCATTCCAGTGAAGTTCTTATAGCTCTTTTCAGATTAATGTTTTAAATATATAAAATAAAATATAAGGGTATAATAAAATAATATTAAAATAGTAAAATATTAAAAAGCAAATTTGTGATATAGCAAAAAAATTCTTCTCTGATAACGCATCATATATCATGACCAGGTAGCAAATCTACTGTCTTCATAATTCTGAAGTAGCTGCTGCTGCTGCTGCTAAGGAGCTTCAGTTGTGTCTGACTCTGTGTGACCCCATAGACGGCAGCCCACCAGGCTCCCCTCCGTCCCTGGGATTCTCCAGGCAAGAACCCTGGAGTGGGTTGCCATTTCCTTCTCCAATGCATGCATGCATGCTAAGTTGCTGCAGTCATGTCCGACTCTTCGTGACCCCATGGACTGCAGCCTACCAGGCTCCTCCATCCATGGGATTTTCCAGGCAAGAGTACTGGAGTGGGTCACCATTGCCTTCTCCTATTCTGAAGTAGAGATGAAACTAAATGATATGTAAAGATATCAGAACATCTGGATAAGAAGAAAACAGCTGAAAGAACTGCAAAAATGTTCTAACCACTAAAACTGTTGCTATGACATTATATTAGCTATGTATGAACAATACACGTTAGATTTAGTAAGTATTAGATGTGTGCAATAGGAATTTTCACTTCAAAAACATTACTCACAGACAATTGTGCATCAGGCAGTGCTGATAGACATTCATCTTCCACACATACATATATACACACATATATATATATTCTTTCTCATATTCTTCAAAAATGTTCAGCTTTTAAAAATGTACCGAGATTCAATGCAATTGGTATAGGTATTGGGAAATTAACTGATAGAAAGCATTGAATGGTGATAAAAATAGTAATATTCATTGTATTATTTTAAACATAAAATTATTTTATTCAACTTTTTCTCCTTAATACAACAAACAAATTAGTTTTATGGATATAGGTTATGTAAGACCGAAAGCTCTGGAAACAGAAATATTGAAGATGAAGGCAAGCAAGATAATTAACTGGAAGATAAATAGTTAACAAGTAAAGCGAGAGAATACGTTAAATGAGTAATATTTTCCTTCAAAAGTGTAGCCAGTCTGCCAATTAAGTATTGTACATAACTACTCAGTGCCAAATTAAATACTGGAAGATATTTGGGGATAAAGAAAGAGAGAAAGAGAAGAAAGGGAAGAGGGAGAAAAGGGAAACAGAGAAAGAAAAATTGACTGATTACAAGATTATATGTAAAAATTAAAATCAATTATCTTAATTTTTATTTGAAAAGATACATAAGTGGCAATTTTAAGACAAGGATTACTACTGGCGATTAATTTGTGTACTTTGCCACCCTATTGTGCCTTAAAATCAATGCCTTATTAATCACAAGGCATCTAGGGCTTCCCTTGTCGCTCAGCTGGTAAAGAATCCGCCTGCAACGCAGGCATTTCGATTCCTGGCTTCGTAAGATCCCCTGGGGAAGGGACAGACTACCCACTCCAGTATTCTCGGGCTTCCCTGGTGGCTCAGCTGGTAAAGAATCCACCCACAATGCAGGAGACCTGGGTTCAATCCCTGGGTTGGGAAGATTTCCCTGGAGAAGGGAAAGGCTACCCACTCCAGTATTCTGGCCTGGAGAATTCCATGGACAGTACAGTCCATGGAGTTACAAGAGTCGGACATGACTGAATGACTTTCATTTTTCAGGGTAATAAAGGATGATCAGAATATACAATCCTGAAAGTGTACAGCATTACATCAAGGCTCTGAGCCCAGCCAACAAACTCACAGAAGGGAACCTCACTGCCTAAATATTTCTTTCTGTGACTAGACAGTTTGCTCTTCTTATTGGGAAGCCACTACACTTTGCAACCCTGGAAACTGTGGCCTAGTTTTACAGGAACCTGTCCAGTTGGCTTTAAGGGAATGCTCAATAGCACTGAATTTTATACAGGAGAGAAGCTTGAGGAAAACAATAATAACGACTTATCTACCTCAGACATGAGCCCAGTTTTAAAGACATGTTACATTTAAGAACCCTGAGATAACTCTGTATGCCACATCATGAGAAAATTAAATGCCAAACTCTAAACAGTGACAGATTCTACATGTAGTGAATGTCTACAAAATCATCACATCAAGGGACCTTACTTTTAAAACATGTCAACAGGCAGTTCTGTCTATTTCCTCATGTAGCTGTATAGATACACTATTTTTATTCAGTATAACAGCTTCATGTAGTTTGGAGCAGAGGTCAAGGAATTATGTAGAATAAGATTTCCTGGGCTGGAGTTAAGCTTTCTGATATACTAATTGTATACCAAAGTATATGGATATTAGGCAAGGATATTCATCCTATTACAAGAAATTTTCTCATTTGCAAAATGAGTCAAACAACTAACCTCTGAAATGTCTGGACTCTCCATGAAATTCAAGCAATGTCTGGAAAAATTATTTAAATATTTCACAAATGGTTTTCTGTATTCATTTTTATTTAATTATTTTACCTTTACTGTGGCAACTCTTCCAACAAGTCTCCCCAGTTTGGATGTTCTTTTTGTAGCTAGTGCAAATGAATAACTAATTCATCTTCCTCACTAAACACACACAGCAACTGTGTACTATTCATTTTTGTACTGGCACAGCATAGTATATCAGAGATGCTAAACAAATTGCATTAAACTAAAATTAATTTTTTTATAACTTAAGGGGATTCATCTTCAGATAAGCATTTAACTATATTTTTGGTCTCTCTTAACCTCCACAATCACTAATATTTTGGTTATAAGTATCACTTTAAAAAGGCACCAAAAAAAAAGAATTATCTACCTGTGAATAGTTTATAAAAATATAGTTTAAAAGCAATATTCAGCATTTACAACCTATTTCACATCTCATTTTCTTTATTCATACTATTTTATTTCTTTTGCAATTGAGATTCTATTGAGACATCAGTGGGATTATTTTCATTTAGTGGGACATGAAATCTTTTGAGCCTTTAAGTATTTGAATTTATATTAAAAATTTTTCTGCTTAGTGCTATAAAAGTAGATGTGTTGAATATTCGATATTTTTTGAACAAGCAGTGGAACACATCCAGATATTTGCTTGGGTACAGCAGAAATTAATCATTTTTCTCTACAAGGAGTTCTTTAAACCTAAGATGTAACTTCAGCTGCCTACATCCTACAGTGTTCCCTGTACTCATATTTCATGCTTGTGATTTCTCAAATACACACAATTTATTTTTCTCATTGAAAATCAAGCACTAACCTAATCACACTCAGTTACCATTGTTAGCACTGATTATGGAATAAACGATGTTTCTGTACAACCATAAATTTCTTAGTCTTGACACTAAGTACATTCCTAGGTCCTCTTAAAGCAACTTCTGATTCTAGCAAGAATAACTGTACATTTTAAGTACTCGACTATGCCAATCAGTTCCAACAGTGACAGTTTTCAGTTATTTTCAGATAATTAAGTTAATTAGAGAAGATATTTTCAGCACTCTAGGAGATATAGCCTACATGGAGCCTGCATTTCAAATTGGGTTGTTGCTTTTAAACTCCAAAAGATCCATATTATAGGAGACATTTTGCATATCTCATTTAGCTAGCAAAACACCCTCACAGAAAAGACAGGGCCTTCTAATGCATATAAAACATCAAATGTTGCCTCAGTTTTCTTCTTAATAGTTTTAATTGGCTCTCATTTTAGAAACAAATTAGCTTTAAAGAGAGCAGTGTAAAGTAATCCCTACCAATATAAATTAAATCTATCAAAAATTACTGCAGTTAATTTGGCTAAGAGTTTACAATTTTTCACAGGAGGACTCACAGGCCTAAGCAGCTGGAACTTAGACAGTCAAAGCATCAAATAGAAACCATCAGAACAACCATACACAACTGAATTACACCATTTTTTACAGACATGAAGCATGAAATGCATCCACTGGCCTAAGACCCTCTGTGCTTAGCTTGTGATAACAGCTTGCCAGGCATGGCTTCTGCCTATCTAAATTTTGATAACCAACTCTCAGGATACCGTTCAATATCTGATTAGTTCAAAGCAGTTCTGTAATCTAACTGATTCATTTAGCTATTGACTATAGAACCTTACACTGGTCAGTCTCATTAAGCCATTAATTAATATCTCAATAAATATGTATAATCACCTCAATAGAGTGAAAAATAAAACTTTTCACTTTAGCATTATATGTCATCTGACAGAAATGCTTGTAATTCTGAGGAAAGGATTTATGAATATTTTCTATATAGATTTCAAATGGTTTAATATAATAATTCCCTATTACAAATGATGCTGAAATTAACAGATTTGGATTAATGATCTTCAATTCTTCATTTAAAACTGTTGAAAGCAAGTTTAATGTTAATGTATAATCAGAAAATATGATATATGCTATAAAAATAGTAAAAGGTAACATCATCCCTTTCACTTAGTTATTTTAATGTTTAACACAAACTGTATATATATATAGATATGACCATTTTCTTCAGCTTGTGACGATTATTTTCAGTCTTGAGCTTTTGGGCCATTATAACCAACTCTTCCAAGTTGACTGTCTTATATACATGTGATGAGCATTCCCTTTTATCGTCATTCTAATCAGTGATAAAGGTAGAAGAATAAAAACTGAATACAAATAAAATTTATTTATACATCTATAAAAGTATACAAAATTATATAAATATTAAAAGTAAAACTATCACAGGTAAACAAGTTAAACCTATGTAAGCATAGGTAAACAAACCCACATAAACATGTCTTTCAGGTTATACTGCATTGTCTCTATTCTAAAGTGAAGAACTTCTCAGCAAGAATATTATGAGAGGCTTCCTGAAATATTTTGAGCACTAGACTTCAACTATAGCCTTAGCTATAAAAGAGGGAAAGGATTATTGCATATCATTACAATGTTATAGTATATTTATGTAGTTAAATCATTTTAAGCAATTTTTATAACAGTTGGTTATTATTGAATTATCCCTTTCATCTCTACTAATAATATTGATAATTGTATATTTAATATTTATTCTGGTGCATCAAATTAAGAACCTAAATCATTATGCAACAGATTATAATGAGAATATTTGTTGTTTTCTTCCTACAGCAAAGAGATCTTATCCTATAAGGTACATTACATTCTTTAATGTTGCATTTAAAATTTTTAAAATTTTAAATAATGCTGATATAGATATTTCTTTTGGATAATTATAAGATAAATGTTTACACAAAATGAGGAAAGAAATATAGGCATATAAGTGAGTAGAATAAATATAAAGCTTTCTAATTGAGAAAACTTATATAACAGTAAAGGGAATTTGAGTTTAATATCCAGAGCAACTTCCTGACTATGAACAATAAATGAATTATGGAACAGCTTCCTGAGACTGTGGAATAAGCTCAACCACAGAGATTATTTTAAAATAGACTGGGAAAAAGTGCTGAAGGTACATTTTGTAGAATAGGAAATCTGGATTTTCAAAAGGATAGAATGGTTAAATCAAGTTTGCTATTTTTAATGGGATTATATTTGGGGCTTGCATTGATGAAATAAATTTTAAACTGCAGACAGACAACATTCTTATCTCCTCTCCCCCAGGTCTGTGCTGCAACAGCTCTATTCCAGACAAGGGCTGAGAGGCCTGGTCATGTCATACCCAGGTATATGGCAGGAAGAAAAAACACCTGAGTAACCAAGAATACTGGGGTCCTGATCACATTTGCCCCACCACACACTCATAGGCCAAAAGATCTATGCTAAGAGAGGCAAACAAAGAAGATCAAAAGCTACCACCTCCAGTATCTTTCTTGTGTAGAAGGAGTGTCACCCTTAAGTAAAGTAGACCTCTGTCCCACCCTCAGCTTTGGAGCCCAGAGGCACAGAGATTCTGCCAGGGCTGGCTTACATAAAAAGAGAGAGCTCCAAAGTTCTTTCCAAAGGAAGCAATTTTGTTTGGGACAGAGTACAAAGAAAATCAAGCCTAAAGGCATTCTATAACAATGGGGTGTGTGGAAGTGAGAACTGGAAGGGGCTGATATCCAGAAAAAGAAACAGACAAGAGCCCTCCTGGGCTCAAAGCATATCTCAGAGACTAGTCTCTGACATTACCTCTGTAAAGAGTGTAATTGGACAGGCTCTGGAGCAATTTATACTCCCAGGTATTTTAGAAAACAATAATCAGTTGGCAATTGATGTTGAAGAGCGTAAAAAGCATTGGTACTTCTGTGTAAAAATGCTTCCCCAAATTGTTCTGATATTTATTTTAAAACAAATATTGTTACCTCTACCTCTACTTGTTAACTGAATACAGAAATAACTAACTGTATATAGAGTATTTTTCTAGAAAATGTGTACCAATTTTTAATATATATAGAATATGGAAGATTAAAGTAGGATTAATGGGCAAAATAAAATAGGGTCTGAATCTAGTTTAATTAAACTGTAGAATAGTTTCTTCTTCATATCTACCAAAGATGAAACAAGAAAAAAGAATATACAGATTATAACATAAAAGATGAAAGTCATGGTTACTTTTACAAAATTAGAGACTCCAGGCCATTGTAAAAAGTTACAGTATATGGAGCAAAACCTGTAACCACTTCTGTATACATTTTCATCAAATGGTAAAACTTTTCACACTGTTATTATAATTATATGTCTACAATTATTTACTTATAATCTACTTCATTCAAAAAGGATACAAGGCAATTTACAGAAACACTTTGAATATGCTCTGAAACAAAAGCATTAACGGAAAGAGAAAATCAGTAGCATAAAGCCATGAATAATTCTTTAAAAATGTTATAAGATTCAAATAATATATTCAAAATATCTTGACTATGAAGTCAAGAAAGAGAAAAACATGAATAGCTTTAGTTACACAGTTTAGCCAAAAAAAAAATTATACTGCTCTCTGAAGGTCAGTCTTTTCCAGCACTGAGGTCTGAAAGTAACATCTCCAAGTCCTTGTTCTCGGAATGTTGTATAATGACAGGAAAATGCTCCATAAGTAAAGTGGCATCCTAAATTGAATTGATGAAGCTGAAAATATCAAATTTACAAAATTTTTCATTTATTTTTTGGGGCACATGAATAAATATATTTGAAGATTACTAGTCAAACTAATATAATCACATTTTAGAATAAAGTCTTAGAGCTGTTTGGATTCAAGAAGTGGTGGCGACAAACTGACAGCGGGATCCAGGCATGTAAACTTGCAATAGATTATGATAGCAAATCAATTCAGTCTCATTAAAACAAAATGAACCTGAAGAAACTCCAAGGTCGACTTATAAATGTCAAAGAAAAAAGAACCAGGTTTTAAAAAACAAAGTCTCTGTACAACCAGAAGATAAGTGCTATGAATTCCACACACAATGTGCCTTCAGTTAATATGCAGTGTATTTTGACATGCATGATTCAAAGAGGTTTTTTTTATATATCATGTATCATAGTGTTTAAGACTCCACTAATTTGTACAATTTCTGAAAAATTAGCCAATTGAGCCAAAGGTATAGATAATACTGTTAGAAGAGCATTTATGTGGATAAAGAGTTAAGGTTTCTTATATAAATAACTAAATTCTCTCATGAAAAACAAATGATGATGATAGAGTACATATGGTGAACTAATGCCACCTACTTCATCACAAACTAGATTTGTTATTTTCTGTCCAGAAAGTTGTTTCAATTATGTTTAATAGTATACCTATAAATTACTTCCATCTTCTTTAAGGAATATCGTTACTTTCTTGAGGTTATAAATCTGTTGGGTTCTGCTATATTATGTTGATAAAATTTAGAAATATACATGGGTACTGCAGATGGTGATTGCAGCCATGAAATTAAAAGACGCTTACTCCTTGGAAGTAAAGTTATGACCAACCTAGATAGTATATTCAAAAGCAGAGACATTACTTTGCCAACAAAGGTCCTCTAGTCAAGGCTATGGTTTTTCCATTGGTCATGTATGGACCTGAGAGTTGGACTGTGAAGAAAGCTGAGTGCTGAAGAATTGATGCTTTTGAACTGTGGTGTTGGAGAAGACTGCAAGGGGATCCAACCAGTCCAACCTAAAGGAGATCAGTCCTGGGTGTTCATTGGAAGAACTGATGCTGAGGCGGAAACTCCAATACTTTGGCCACCTCATGCAAAGAGTTGACTCATTGGAAAAGTCCCTGATGCTGGGAGGGATTGGGGGCAGGAGGAGAAGGGGATGACAAAAGATGAGATGGCTGGATGACATCACCGACTCAATGCACATGACTTTGGGTGAACACTGGGAGATGGTGATGGACAGGGAGGCCTGGCATGCTGTGATTCATGGGGTTGCAAAGAGTCAGACATGACTGAGTGACTTAACTGAACTGATACCTTGCTTTAGTAAATAATTTCCAAATTTAAGGTATCACCACAACCAAATTCAAAGGTAAATCCTCTGTGGACAGTTATATTTATTTGATAGAAAAATAAAATCAGTGTTTTGAATAAAAATTTACTACAATCAAAAAAGTCACTACAATCAAAAGTTTATATAGATGAGTGTATAGAATACTGATTACATTTATAAATCCATAAATACTCATATCTTTAGTTGAAATAAACTCATAATAGTAAATATAAAATGATTTTTCTGTGCTAAGCAAAACATATTTCACTAGAAAAGAAGGAAGAAGGGTCAGTTCCACACTACAGCTTGCTGAAAGTCTGTCTACTGAAAACAAGCAACAACCACAGTATAATAACTTTCAATGTAGACTAATCATGGCACTATAAAATTAAACTAACCAAATTACAAAGGACTTGATTTTATATAGATGAGTGTATAGAATACTGATTACATTTATAAATCCATAAATACTCATATCTTTAGTTGAAATAAACTCATAATAGTAAATATAAAATGATTTTTCTGTGCTAAGCAAAACATATTTCACTAAAAAAGAAGGAAGAAGGGTCAGTTCCACACTACAGCTTGCTGAAAATCTGTCTACTGAAAACAAGCAACAACCACAGTATAATAACTTTCAATGTAGACTAATCATGGCACTATAAAATTAAACTAACCGAATTACAAAGGACTTGATAAAATTTTCATGAATGAATCTTCATTGAACAAAATCAGAAGGTGGAAGATGCACCTTATTTATGCCTAAAGCTTAAAATATATTACATGTAATCCTCATAGAAACTCTGTTATATGATCAATGAGAAAGTGAGGTTCACAATTTAGGTAATTTATCTGACGTTTACTTCAATTAAATGATGGAAGCAGAAATCAAACCCAAGACATTGGAATTGTCCAGGCTTTTGTGCCTCCTTTGCACTTAGTTAGGGCAGACTCTTTCACACTGCCATGTCTCTCATAAAGTTGGTGAATTCTGAATGAAGCCTGTAAGTGCATTTTCCCCAATTTGTTCATCTAGATCTAGTTATTTCTGCAACTAGCTTTTGTGAGGCTATGCTGCACCTGAAAACAACAAAGGTTTATAGAAACAAAGAACATCATTCACATACTAGGCATCCAGCTTATATTTAAATCATGACTGTTCACTATCTTAACAATTAGTACCAACCCAGTTTTCAGTTGCCACTATTCCAAACCTAAGAAAGGAAATAAGGAATGTTCTTTTTATTCTAAGAAATTATCTAAATTGGTATCTTTATTCCATTAGAGTGTCTTTATCTCCTGAGAATTAGTCCTGCCAAATATTTCTATTTCCTGAGCAAGTGGAAGGGTGGGTGAAGGGAGACTAACAGAGCTCAGCAGGAATATAAATATAAATCAATTGTGTGGAACTGGGTTCTCTGGCATTTTCATTATAGAAAATCTTCTGTAGGAACAGGCACAGGATCAATAATTAAGCATGACCTTAAAATTACTTGAAAGCAATTAAACTGCATTAGTGAGCAAAAAAAAAAAAGTGACAGAAAATATAGAAATTTCCTTTTTAACCTCAAAATTTGATGTGAATGTTCAAAATTGATGCTTGTGGTAAATTACTCAAAGTATAAAAGATTTCTAAACAACTTTAAATACAAAGAGACGAATAATTGATCTATGTCAAAGAGTATAAAAAAATGAAAATATTCTTTTATGAAATGAATGAAGAAGGAATTCTTTGTAATACATGAAGTTGTCTTCATACTGGAGGTATATGAAGTCTTATCTGAATATTAAGAGCAAGGTTTGTTATTATTTTAGGTAAAATAAACACCTGTGTTTTAATTGGCATAAAAGATGAATTTGTTTTAATATATGGATTTTCAGCATTTATGATAGAGGCAATTGAAAGCATTAGTATTATCATAGTAGTTTTAAACATAAAGTGACCTTTCTAAAAATATTCAAATGATTTAGGGATGCCATACTTAATTTCATGAAACAGTGAGATTACCTTAGAGTTACTATTGTAACTATTTTCTGCATTGAACTTAGTTTTAAACAGGCCTTTTCATATTCAAATATATCAACCAATCTTTTTTATAAAATCCAAGTATTATTTGTATAGTAGAAACTACATAAACCAAGAATTTTGTTAACCAGTTCAGCAACAAATTTCCTATAAATTCATAATTAGATTATAGAATGAATTCCAAAGCACAGAGATATAAGGAACTTAATAAAAATGATTTTGTATCATGCTTTAATCTATTACAATAAAAAGTGACATTTACAATTTCAGTATTACTTTTGAACCATTATTGCTTGGGACTCTAAAAATAGCCACCAACAGATAGCATTTAACTCTAATTGCAAAAACAGAAAGATATATATTTATAGTATTCCAGAGGCAGTCTATTTACATATATAGTAACTCTCTCCAACCAAAAGGATCACATCAGTCGTAGCTTTATGTAACTTACAGAAGCCATGAGCCATGCCAGGCAGGGCCACACAAGATGGACAGATCATGGTGGAGAGGTCTGACAGAATGTGGTCCACTGGAGACGGGAGTGGCAAAACACTTCCGTATCCTTGCCTCGAAAACCCCATGAACAGAATGAAAGGGCAAAAAATATATATATTACACAGGAAGATGAGCCTCCCAGGTCAGTAGGTGTCCAATAAGCTTCCAGGGAAGAGCAGAGAAATAGCTCCAGAAAGAGAGGCTGAGCCAAAGCAGAAATGCTCAGCTATGGATTTGTCTCGTGGTGAAAGTAAAGTCCAATGTTGTAAAGAACAATACTGCATAGAAACCTGGAAGGTTAGATCCATGAATCAAGATAGTTAGACATGGTCAAGCAGGAGATGGCAAAAGTAAATATCAACATTTTAGGAATTAGTGAATTCCTGGCTGGAATTGGTGAACTTAATTCAGATGACCATTATATCTACTACTGTGGACAAGAATCCCTTAGAAGAAATGAAATAGCCCTCACAGTCAATGGAAATCCAAAATGCAGTATTTGGGTGCAATCTCAAAAACAACAAAATGATCTTGGTTTGTTTCCAAGGTAAACCATTCAATATCACAGTAATATAATACGCCCCAACCACTAGGTCTGACAGAATGTGGTCCACTGGAGACGGGAGTGGCAAAACACTTCCGTATCCTTGCCTCGAAAACCCCATGAACAGAATGAAAGGGCAAAAAATATATATATTACACAGGAAGATGAGCCTCCCAGGTCAGTAGGTGTCCAATAAGCTTCCAGGGAAGAGCAGAGAAATAGCTCCAGAAAGAAGAGGCTGAGCCAAAGCAGAAATGCTCAGCTATGGATTTGTCTCGTGGTGAAAGTAAAGTCCAATGTTGTAAAGAACAATACTGCATAGAAACCTGGAAGGTTAGATCCATGAATCAAGATAGTTAGACATGGTCAAGCAGGAGATGGCAAAAGTAAATATCAACATTTTAGGAATTAGTGAATTCCTGGCTGGAATTGGTGAACTTAATTCAGATGACCATTATATCTACTACTGTGGACAAGAATCCCTTAGAAGAAATGAAATAGCCCTCACAGTCAATGGAAATCCAAAATGCAGTATTTGGGTGCAATCTCAAAAACAACAAAATGATCTTGGTTTGTTTCCAAGGTAAACCATTCAATATCACAGTAATATAATACGCCCCAACCACTCATGCCAAAGAAGTTTAAGTCAAACGGCTGCAGGAAGACCTACAAGACCTTCTAGAAACAACACCCAAAACAGATGTCTTTTTCATCATATGGGACTGGAATGCAAAAGCAAGTCAAGAGATACATGGAATACTCTTTACAGATGGAGATGGAGAAGCTCTATATGGTACACAAAAACAAGACTGGAAATTGACTGTGGCTCAGATCACCAGCTCCTTATTGCAAAACTGAGGCCTAAATTGAGGAAAGTAGGGAAATCCACTAGGTCATTCAGGTATGATCTAAATCAAATCTCTAATGATTACAGAGTGGAGGTGATGAATAGATTCAGGGGATTAAATCTGGCAGTCAGAGTGCCTGAAGAACTATGGATGGAGGTTCATGACACTGTATGTGAAGTAGTGACCAAAACCACGCCCAAGAAAAAGAAATGCTAGAAAGCAAAGTGGTTGTCCAAAGAAGTCTTACAAATAGGTGAGAAAACAAGAGAAGTGAAAGGCAAAGGAGAAAGGGAAAGATACACTCAACTGAATACAGAGTTCCAGAGAAAGCAAAGAGAGATAAGAAAGCCTTCTTAAGTGATCAATGTAAAGAAATAGAAAGGAAAAAATAGAATGGGTAAAGAATAGGGATCTCTTCAAGAAAATAACAGATACCAAGGGAACATTTCATACAAAGATGGGCACAATAAAGGACAACAATAGCAAGGACCTAATGGAAGCAGAAGACATTAAGAAGTGGCAATAATATACAGAACTATAAAAAAGAAGGTCTTAATGACCCAGATAACCATGATAGTGTTATCACTCACCTATAGCCAGATATCTTGGAATGTGAAATCAAGTGGGCCTTAGGAAGCATTACTAATGAACAAAGCTAGTGGAGGTGATAGAATTCTAGCTAAGTTATTTTAAATCTTAAAAGATGATGCTGTCAAAGTGTTGCTCTCAATATGCCAGAGTATTTGGAAAACTCAACAGTGGTCAAAGTATTGGAAAAGATTTGTTTTCAATTCAATCCCCTCAAAAAAGGTAATGCTAAAAATGTTCAAACTACCGTACAGTTGTTAGAATTTCACGTTAGGAGGATTATGCTCAAAATCCTTCAAGCTAGGCTTCAACAGTATGTGAACCAAGAACTTTCTGATGTACAAGTTGGATTTAGAAAACGCAGAGTAATCAGAGTTCAAATTGCCAACTTATGTTGAATCACAGAAAAAGCAAAGGAATTAAAAAAAAAGAAAGAAAAAAGAAACTACTCCTGCTTCACTGACTATGCTAAAGACTTTGACTGGGTGGATGACAACAAACTGGAAAATTCTTAAAGAAGTGGGAAAACCAGACCACCTTGCCTGTCTCCTGAGAAACCTGCATGCAGGCCAAGAAGCAATAGTTAAAAGCAGACATGGACAAATGAACTGGTTCAAAACTGGGAAAGGAGTACATCAAGGCAGTATACTGTCACCCTGTTTATTTAATGTATACACAGAGCACATCATGGAAAATGCCAGGCTAGATGATTCATTAGCTTGAATCAAAATTGCTGGGAGAGATATCAATAACCTCAGATGTATGGATGACACCACCCTTATGGCAGAAAGCAAAGAGGAACTAAAAAGCCCCTTGATGAAGGTGAAAGAGGAGAGAAAATACCTGGGTTGAAACTCAACATACAAAAACAAAGATAATGTCATCCAGTTCCATCACTTCATGGCAAATAGATGGGGAATAAAATGGAACAAGTGACAAACTTTACACTCTTGGGTTCCAAAATCACTGTGGATGGTGACTGCAGTCATGAAAGTAAAAGATGCTTGCTCCTAGAAAGAAAAGCCATGACAAATCTAGACAGCTTATTAAAATACAGAGACATCCCTTTGCCAACAAAGGTCCATCTAGTCAAAGCTATGGTTTTTCCAGTAGTCATGTACAGATATAAGAGTAGGACCATAAAGAAGGCTGAGCACTGAAGAACTGATGATTTTGAATTGTAGTGCTTGAGAGCCCCTTGGACTGCAAGGAGATCAAACCAGTTAATCCTAAAGGAAATCTACTCTGAAAACTCATTAGAAGGACTGGTGCCAAAGCTCCAATACTTTAGCCTCCTGATGTGAAGAGCTGACTCATTGGAAAAGACCCTGATGCTGGGCAAGATTGAGGGCAGGAGGAGAAGGGGACAACAGAGGATGAGATGATTGGATGGCATCATCGACTCAGTAGACATACGGTTGTTGTTTAGTTGCTCAGTCGTACCTGATCCTTTGTGAGCCCATGGGCTCAGCACACCAGGCTTCCATGCTCTTCATCTCCTAGAGCTTGCTCAAACTCATGTCCATTGAGTCAGTGATGCCATCTAACCATCTCATCCTCTCTCATCCCCTTCTCTTCCTGGAGAGGAATGGACAATGAGTTTGAGAAAACTTCAGGAGATAGTGAAGGACAGGGAAACCTGGAATGCTACTATTCATGGGGTCACAAAGAGTCAGACATGACTGAGTGGTTAAACAACAATAGATCAAGATAATGTATATTCAAAACACAAGCTTCCCTGCTAATGCAGAAAGTGAGAGCATTAATGATCTTTAGACACTACTGTGTTCAACAACCTTAAATAAGAAGTGAGGAAACAAAGATCAAGGACATTAATATAATTGATAGTCAAATTAATCTTCAAAGTTCATGAAATAAATACAAATATGTTTAATGCAGAAACTTCAACTGCTCTGTAACCTAAAGTAGAGGAAACTTCTAGCTTTGAAGACACAATACTTGAGCAAATGTCAGTTCATAAAACCATGATTGTGTTCTTTTCTTTACACTCATGGATATAGGAGACTCCTAGTGGTTCACAGTCCTATACCCAGGGAACCTATTTGAACAGGGAATAGTAAAATAGATTTTACTCAGGAACTAGGTACTAATTAGAAGCAATCTGTCACATGCACAAAATGTTTAAAGAATCTTTTTTGCTGTATAGACAGGAAATTGCTTGAATTAGAGCCCAGAGACTAGGAGAACCAAGACTCAAGCACACCGCTTTATTGTGGTTCAACCACAAGTGTCCATTTAAGTTTGAGGCTACTCAATATTGTTAAACACCAGACATATTATCCAAGCATGAATAAGATAAATCAATGGTCACTTGACAATGGTCTACTTTCAGAGCGAACTGCACTTGCTTTCTGATAGCATTCATATTCATGGGCATTTGCTCAGTAGTAATAGAAAAATCATTGCAATGTGGGCTAAAGGGGTAGAATTTGGGGGTAGAATAGCAGTAGCAAGTATTTCAGAATGTGTCACATGTCTATGACATGTGGTTTTGGGTAGGAATGTGCTTGGTCCATCAGAGTACATTTTTGTACGATCTTTCACTCATAGCAAGGACTAAAACAGACTTGCTGGTACTGCCACATAAAAGGAACTCACGGGCAGTGATGTGGATTTCTGGTAAGATGACAGAAGTTCAGTTCAGTCACTCAGTCATGTCCGACTCTTCGCGACCCCATGAATTGCAGCATGCCAGGCCTGTCTATCACCAACTCCCGGAATTCACTCAGACTCACGTCCATTGAGTCAGTGATGCATGCCCTCCAGCCATCTCATCCTCTGTCGTCCCCTGCTCCTCCTGCCCCCAATCCCTCCCAGCATCAGAATCTTTTCCAGTGAGTCAACTCTTTGCCTTTTCATACTGCTCATGGGGTTCTCAAGGCAAGAATACTGAAGTGGCTTGCCATTCCCTTCTTCAGTGGCCCACATTCTGTCAGACCTCTCCACCATGACCCTCCCATCTTGGGTTGCCCCGCAGGCATGGCTTGGTTTCATTGAGTTAGACAAGGGTGTGGTCCTAGTGTGATTAGAAAACGAAGATCATGGCATCTGGTCCCATCACTTCATGGGAAATAGATGGGTAAACAGTAGAAACAGTGTCAGACTTTATTTTTTTGGGCTCCAAAATCACTGCAGATGGTGACTGCAGCCATGAAATTAAAAGACACTTACTCCTTGGAAGAAAAGTTATGACCAACCTAGACAGCATATTCAAAAGCAGAGACATTACTTTGCCGACTAAGGTCCGTCTAGTCAAGGCTATGGTTTTTCCTGTGGTCATGTATGGATGTGAGAGTTGGACTGTTAAGAAGGCTGAGCGCCCTGTCNGGTCCGTCTAGTCAAGGCTATGGTTTTTCCTGTGGTCATGTATGGATGTGAGAGTTGGACTGTGAAGAAGGCTGAGCGCCGAAGAATTGATGCTTTTGAACTGTGGTGTTGGAGAAGATTCTTGAGAGTCCCTTGGACTGCAAGGAGATCCAACCAGTCCATTCTGAAGGAGATCAACCCTGGGATTTCTTTGGAAGGAATGATGCTAAAACTGAAGCTCCAGTACTTTGGCCACCTCATGTGAACAGTTGACTTATTGGAAAAGACCCTGATGCTGGGAGGGATTGGGGGCAGGAGGAGAAGTGGACGACCGAGGATGAGATGGCTGGATGGCATCACGGACTCAATGGACGTGAGTCTGAGTGAACTCTGGGACTTGGTGATGGACAGGGAGGCCTGGCGTACTGCGATTCATGGGGTCACAAAGAGTCGGACACAACTGAGCGACTGAACGGAACGGACAACTCTTTGCATGAGGGTGCCAAAGTACTGGAGTTTCAGGTTTAGCATCATTCCTTCCAAAGAAATCCCAGGGCTGATCTCCTTCAGAATAGACTGGTTGGATCTCCTTGCAGTCCAAGGGACTCTCAAGAGTCTTCTCCAACATCACAGCTCAAAAGCATCAATTCTTCGGTGCCCAGCCTTCTTCACAGTCCAGCTCTCACATCCATACATGAACACTGGAAAAACCATAGCCTTGACTAGGCAGACATTCATTGGCAAAGTAATGTCTCTGCTTTTTAATATGCTATCTAGGTTGGTCATAATTTTCCTTCCAAGGAGTAAGTTCTTTTCATGAACAGTATGAAAAGATGACACAAGGACACTGCTTAATTAAAACTAACATGAGTCAATATAAGAAGGTGAGTCCTGAACAGAGGTAGCCATGGAACAGAGAGCAGACAAAGAAGCCTAAAATAATGCCTCTTTCTGTTTCAAAAAGAGGTCTGCATGCTAATATTGAGATCGTATAAAATATGAAGACTGTAGAAGGAAATTAAAAATGAAAAAGTCAAGATAAGGGTGCTGGGGTAGAGATCAATATCCAGAAATGAAAGAGATTTAGATAGAGGAGGAGTCTGCAGGCTTTATAACTTCTTTGTGGAGTATATATTAAAATCAACTTGATTACAGGAGTTCCCCAGGTACATCCAGGCAGTAAGAGCATAAAACTCAATATGTATGAGAAATATTAGGGAATCCTATATGCACAGCAACATAAAATATACTACCAAATGTTTCAAAGTGATTACCTAACATGATGATATATTAGACACCATGAAAAGCATTAAAAAATAAACTCTTCAAAATCCAACATTTTTGGTCTTCTTTCTCAGAGAATAAATATAATGTTCTGCTTAGAGATCATAATCTCTGAATTTACCTGAGGAACTGCAATTTCTAAACCCTAGTGTGATGACAGATATACTTTTGCTCACCAAGGGTCCCAACTCACAAAGAGCTGAAATCATCACACTTTGATAACACTATTAGATAACACTATTAGAATAGTCGAAGGATTATGGAGAAAGCGAATATAGAGGTGCCTCTGAAGTACTGAAAGGTGCTTTGAACTCTGGATATGCAGGAATTTGCCAATGTAATATGTCAGGAGATGCTAAAGAGGGTGCCAAGTTAGAAATCAAGTAAATACTCCTCCCCTTTCCACCTCCTTATACGAAAATCATGTTTTTAAAGAACCCTAAAACAAATCTTAAAATTTCCTTCTATTGATTATTGATTCTAGAATTTCATCATATTTACAGATTGACATCCTAACCCAGATGGAATTTTAACTTTTCCTTATTGCTATTTACCTCTCTGTTCTCTTAATTAAGTTCTAACAGAAGCTTTCCAATACCTTGGTCATCAAGATAATCCTTCTTTTTTTTTCCCTCACTTAGTTTCATTCAGTTATGACTGGATGAGAGTTGCCTGTATTCTAATCCATTTGTTGTTGCTGTTTAGTAGCTCAGTAATGTCTGCCTCTTTGAGACCCCCTGAATTGTAGTCTACCAGACTCCTCTGTCCATGGGATTTCCCAGGCAAGAATGCTGGAGTGGGTTGCCATTTCCATCTCCAGGGAACAACCCAGGGATCGAACCTGTGTCTCCTGTGTTGGCAGGCAGATTTTTGCCACTGAACCACCTAGAAAGCCCATTCTAGTTCATATCCAGTGAATTTTTATGGAATAAGTGAATAATGCCAAGTAAAGTAGCCAAGATGTCTAGTTAAAGATTTCCAAAGTATAATTCTTCCTAGCACCCTTTGTTGAAATGATGCTTGTAGAGTTCATCAATTCTTTCAACTAAAGGTTGTTAAGAAAACAGAAGTAGAGAAGAGTCCAAAGTATTTTGGGGACGCATTATATTCAGATATTCTCAAGTCCATAATACTAATTACCTAAGAAAAAAACTATAACAAAAGAGTACTATGTAATGTTCATTCAGCTCAATATTTCTTTTCAGTATTTAGTGTTGTTAAAGAGGGGTCAAATTTATTTAATTTTGCTTTCATTTTTTATATTTTATAACAATAGTTATTAATAGGTTGTAACATCTTACATTTGTAAATGACTTAAAAGGTTATTTTCTGTATCTCAAAGTAATGTTTTTTGAATTAATCTAAGTTTAAAAAAAGAAAATTTCAATTAAGGAAAACTATTTGCATGTCTATCAGTATTGTTTTTATCCTGATTCACCAATACTTATCAACATGCTGTAAGATTTTCCTCCTCTAAAATCTCTCTAATGACATCCCATAACATTCATGATTTTTATATAATTATAAATTAATCAATAAATATTCAGGTTATCACACATTTCTCTATATCCAAAAATCTCTTGATGACTAGCCTACATGTTGACTATCTTCAACATCCCTACATAAAACAGTAGAGCTCTCAACAAATTATTCCAAGATTTGAATACATTTATGTTTGTACTGTAATCACTGTAGTCATTGAGAAAGGAAATTATAATAACTAAGCATGCTATGTGCCAGGTAAAATTCTCAGCATTTTGTAAGCATTAACTCATGCAGTTCTCTCAATTCTGAAGAAGGCTAGCATTGTTTTCCCCATATCAATGTACTCAAGATAACTGAGGAAGTGAAAGTTAAGTACTTTTCCTTAGGTCACATAGTAATCCATGCTGGGATTCAAACAAAAAAGAGCTGGATCCAGAGTCTGCTCTTTAAACCACTGTATATTGCCTGGCTGCATGAATGCAAACACATGTTGGTAATTTATTATCGATCATTTATCTCACATGTGCAATGAATCTGGTAGTTGGAAAAGATACAAAAAGGGAGGGGAAAATATGGAGGAGTAGGAGGACACTGTGCTCACCTCCCCTCATGAGCAAGTAAAAAATACAGCTACATGTAGAGCATGTAGATGCTCTCTCTCTGAAAACAAACTAGAGACTGGTAAATGGATCTTCACAACCAAGACTGTAAAGAAAACTTCACACACAGTCAGCTAAGAAGGGAGTAAAACAGTCAGTAAGAACTCACCCTCCTGGGAGGAGTCACAGAAGAGGAGAAGGATATCACCAGCTTGCAGATCCTTCCTGGGGAGTGAGGGGTATGAATCACATAGTGAGGACCGAAGTCCAAGGAAGACTCCAGGAAGATGAGTTCCCTTAGCTGCTTTGGAAATCACTGGGACTTATAAGAGGGCTGTAAGAAACTGAGTCTCAGCTTGTGAAGAGCACAGACATGCTTGTTTACTCCTACAAACAAGGTGGAGGAAGCAGTTGACACTGCCCAGGGCTCTGGCCCTCTGACTCCAGCATTAGCTCCCACTAGGTTAAAAGTTGCTTTTCCCAGGAGAGTGCACACTTGGGATGGACAGGGCCAGCTTGGATTTAGCAGTGCTTTTTGAACAGTGTAAGGGTGGCTATTACGGTACTCAGGCAGTGGATCTGGAGCTGTCTAGAATCCTGGCTGGTATGCAGGGACTGACCCAGTGCATGACCTAGCCTTTATCAGGAGTTCCTTCAAGCCCCTCCTGCTTCATCTCTGCTTCCCTCTGGGGTAAAGGTGCCATTGCTCGGAGGGGAAGAGTGCACACTTAGAGGAACAGAGGCACCAGCTTAGACCTGCCTTCATGGTTTCTGCTTCAGCACTATGGGACACAACCGAACCTCTGATAGGGTGGTGATATCCACTGGATATAGAAGAAGACTCAGCTAACACCTGGCCCTGACTCTAGCCCCTTTATGTCCAGCCCCACATCCCACCAAGTACTAACTGCCAGCACACCATTGGGGAAGACTCAACCAGTGCTCACTTCATATCTAACTCTCCCACCAATGCCACTGGACACATACAGACTGCATACGGATGCTCCCATACTAGGACACCCCTTCCAGACCAGGATTGGTAACTTTTACATAGAATTTCAGAGACAGAGAAGGTTAAACAAAATGAGAAGACAAGGGGATGTTTTTCAAGTGAAAAAGAAGAAAAAACTGAAGAAAAAAAAACTAAACTAATGAAACAAGACAAATAATTAACCAGATAATGAGTTCAAAGCATCAGTAATAAAACTGTTAACTGAGTATTTTAACAAGGATCTAGGTAATATAAAAAAGATCCAATCAGAGCTGCTGAATAAAATAAGCGAGATGAAAAGCACACAGGAAGAAATGAAGAGCAGCTTAGGTGACACAGAAGGCATAGGAGACCTGGAAGACAAAATGATGGAAGCCACTCAATCAGAACAGCAAAGAGGAAAACTAATTTTAAAATGAGAATAGCTTAAGGAACCACTGGAACAACAAGCATACCGATTTTTGCATTGGGGTGCAGGGGGCAGGGCCCCAGAAGAAGATAGAGAGAAAAGGGTCAAAAGTATATTTGATAAAATGACTGAAAACTTCCTAAAACCATGATTTGCTTTACCTTCCATTACTGTTTCCAGATTTTTAATATTATAAATAATGTTGGTAAATGTTTTTAAATTTATGAGTATGTACAAAGGATAAATTCCTTTCTGTCAATGTCCAGAAATATTTGTAGAAGCTTGCTCTACTAGTATTTCAGACATTTTTTTCCACAAAGGTGTGTCAATTTAAACTCTCAATGGCAGTATATGAGAGTGATCATGTGACCACAGCCTCACCAACACTAAGCGTTATATTTTTTAATCTTTGCCCACTTGGTAGATGAAAATAGTGTCTTCATTTTAAAGGAGTATTCATAAGTAATGCACAAGTGATATAAAACATATTTGTTTGTTTACTATTTCTTCTAGGAGTAATCTTACTTCAGGTCCTAAGATCAGTTCTCTATGTGGGATTTACATTTTATTTTAAAATTTTCAAGTCTCAAATGTTATATATGTCAACAGGAATCTTGTAAATAAAAGTTGTACCAGTACAATTAATGAGTCTGGTTAGCTTATAAAAGCTTGCAAAGCAAAACTCCCCTAAAGGTTTCTAGTACATGAATAAGCAATGTTAAAATTAATAAGCTTTTGCATTTGTATACTCAGCTGCATTTATAAATCCCTTCACTAAGCACACAAAGTAATACACACAGAATCTCAGGTCCTTTTCATTGTTACATTAATCAATTCTTAGCTTAAGTTTTATTATTCATTCTACTTTAGCTATTAAAACTTTAGAACTATTATTTGGCATCCTTTAGGGATATTTATTACTTCAGAGAGTAGTTAAAATGAACTAAAATAGAACCAATTTTAGTGCCTATCTTGGAAAAGATTAGTGCCTACAAAGATTACTAAGCTTCACTTACAGTATACATCAAAGAAGCAAAGCAAACTTAAGACATTTACTATGCCTTGAATGCTATTACTTCATGTATTTCACAATCTCTGTTGTTTACAAGATTAGTGTTCCTTATCTAACGTGCCAAAGCCCTTAATTACTGCCAAATAGTATTACAATGTTTTATAAAATTTGTTTCCAGTATAACCACTCATCTTTTTTTCCTTGGGACAGCTTTAGGTTAAAAGTGGTATATGCATACCATTCAGTTAAGCATTTATCAAAAAATATGCCCAGGTTTGAACAATAAATTACAGATTTGCCATATTTATGAACTACTACGAGGTGCTAAGTAATTTTTACTGGATGTAATTTATTGTGTAATATTGGACCCAGAGCATAGTCTCTAGAGTCAGATTGCTTCAGCTTGCATCCTAGATCCATCATTCACTAAATCTCTGAGTAAGGACAAGTTACTTAAACATGCTATTTTTCAATATTAGAATAATTAGAACTGTTTTTCTCATCCATAAAAATGTGGAAAATCCTGGTATCTAATGTGACAGATCATATTTTTGTTCCCAAATATTTGCCGCCCCTCCTTATGAAAAAGGTAATATTTTTCCTTCCCCACTGAAAGCTGTTTCCCCATTGGGCTTTCCTCATGGCTCAGCTGAAGAATCTACCTGTAACGTGGGAGACCTGGGTTCAATCCCGGGGTGGAAGATCCGCTGGAGAAGGGAAAGGCTGCGCACTCCAGTATTCTGGCCTGGGAATTCCATGCACTGTATAGTCCATAGGGTCACAAAGAGTCAGACACAGCTGAGCAACTTTCAGTCAGTCATTGAAAGTATGACTGTGATTGTGTTGCCCTCCTTGCGAAAGGATTATACATCTCACGGCTGCTGCTGCTGCTGCTGTCACTTCAATCATGTCCAACTCTGTGCAACCCGAGAGACGGCAGCCCACCAGGCTCCCCCGTCCCTGGGATTCTCCAGGCAAGAACACTGGAGTGGGTGGCCATTTCCTTCTCCAATGCGTGAAAGTGAAAAGTGAAAGTGAAGTCACTTCACTTAGTCATGTCAGACCCTCAATGACCCCATGGACTGCAGCCTTCCAGGCTCCTCTGTCCATGGGATTTTCCAGGCAAGAGTACTGGAGTAGGGTGCCATTGACTTCTCTGATACATCTCACTATGATAGTTTTAACTATTTGATTCATTTGGTCATATGTATGTGTGTGTATATATATATCTCTGTGTGTGTATCTGTGTATATATGAAAAATTATATATATATAGAGATATCTCCAATACAAAGTGTAGCAGCTTTCAAATATTTTGCTTTTAGTACTCCTTTACTTTCAGAGAATTGATTAAAGACTCAAAGAGCATATTTTTGTGCCATAGCTATCAACACTGACTGTATTACAAATTAAGACTACCCATTTGAAAAATTATTTTTAAGTGTAAAAATAATAAATCTGTTAAACATGTTAACACATAATATTATAGTGTAAAATCATATTTTCCAGAAACTATAAGTGATATGTCATACATTAAAAAAAAAAAATCTATAACGTCTGTCTTTTAAAAAAGCTGGCTGAAGCCTCATGTCATCTTTGAAGGCAATTTGTTGCAATATATTGTTTTGGTTATACATTTTTTGCTTCACATGTATATTCAGAAAACAGAAGTATTTTTATAGCATTTCTGCAATAATTGTGGATACCCTGCTTGGATACTACATCAAAACTCAACAAGTAATAGTTTCTTAAAGATTACTTGCAATGAAGAATTGAAACCATAATAATGAATATTTCACACTAGAGTAGATTATTTATTGGTCTACTTTGAACTTTGAATTGTTTTTTATCTATGAGTAACAATAACATTATGCACTGTAACATTATGCATGGGGAATATTGGTTTATTGATTTATCCATATCTTCCAACTGTGGGATATTTCATGTACATATCACATTCTCTTATGTCATCACTGATCTCCTCTGAAAAGCCTTTAAATATTAGGGAACTATCAAGTACACAGTGAAGAAATACAAATTTTCCAAAATTCTAATTTTCACTTGAAATCTCAGATTTTATCACTGGCAATAAATACTGCTATTTGCATTCCCTGAGGTAAATGGTTCACTTTATCTTTCAAGGAAAATGTCTGCCCAGTACCTAACTTTGAATACTCATAGCTTCTCTGTCATCCTTCCATTTAAAAATGATGCTATGAAAAGAATAGTTAATTCAACTTACTATTCAAACAACTGCAGAGATTTTACTCTAGATCGCCACTATACAGACAGTATGAGTTATAAAAAAAAATGTGCTTTATGTTTACTTTCCATTTTATCATTAATTTATATAGACACTGAACTCATTCTTGTGAAAGTATTGCCACTTTTACTCACCATGTGTTATCTCCTAAGAACAAATTCAACAAAATGAAAAGAGCAAAGAATATCTTAATAGAATTATGAAAAAAAATACTGACCTCATGGATCCTCTGAAAGGATCTCAGGGATCTCCAGAGGTCCACAGACCACAAATTGAAAATCACCAACATAGAACGTAGTCTAGTCCTGCTACTGCTGCTGCTAAGTCACTTCAGTCGTGTCCGACTGTTCGACCCCATAGACGGCAGCCCACCAGGCTCTGCCGTCCCTGGGATTCTCCAGGCAAGAACACTGGAGTGGGTTGCCATTTCCTTCTCCAATGCATGAAAGTGAAAAGTGAAAGTGAAGTTGCTCAATCGTGTCCAACCCTCAGTGACCCCATGGACTGCAGCCTTCCAGCTCTTCCATCCATGGGATTTTCCAGGCAAGAGTACTGGAGTGGGGTGCCAGTGCCTTCTCCGAGTATAGTCCTAGAGTCATGCAAATTTTAACATATTGTTACTGTTCCAGGTTTGAACGGAATTTGTTACACTTTGCTTTAATCTTCTAAAATAAATTTCTCCTGTATTCATTTAACTCTTTGTTTTCCTAAGGGCTAGTGAATAATTTTCCAATAAAAAATGTGTTAGCACATTGCAATCTCACCACATCAACTTTATGTACATTCTGAAGCTGCACACCCACCTTCACCTGCTGTAAGGATCACAGGGCTAGACAGTTGGGTAGCTCAGTCTTTCATACTTATGAAAAGGCAACAGTGCTCAACTGAGTCTGTTAAGGCATTACATAATCCCTTGGGTGAAACACTGTAGATGAGGGAACATTAAACATGGAAGTATAGAAGTGGGCCCTGATAAACTACTAACAGTTATGAACTATTAAGGTTAGATTGTAATTTTTGTCATCCTGAAAACAGAAACGAAAACAGAAAAAGTTGCAACTAGCTTCAGTCTCTTTGAAAGTGAATAACAGACTGTAAGCTATATGCCAAATTTTTCCACCCTCGATATGAACAGCTGAAGCTTGATGCTCATACAGAAGCCTGATGCTCATACAGAAGCCTGATGCACACACAGACGCCTCATGCTCAAACATGATGACTACACATACATGTAGATAAAGTACAGTTGTTCCCAGTTACTTGCAGTAGTTATGTTCTACACAGTTTCTGCAAATATTAAATTAATACCAAAGTAGTCCTCTCAGAGGAAATAGAGTTGGATTCCTGCAAGCCTGTGATCACAACATTTTTGACATTCAAAACACTATCTGGTCATATAGACTTGTTTGCTAAATTCCTTATAAATAAGGTAGACACATCTGCCTTGAAAATTTACTCTTCTACATAAGCCTTATCCTGTATAGTATTCATCAGGTTTTTAAAAATTGTTCTCCACCTACTATCTGCAGAACCTGCCACACTTGGACCTTTAAAAACATCTTGCTGTATCACTGTTTGAAATGAGCAAATCCACCAGGAATAGCCGAGAAGTGTTTAGCATTTTCCTGACACTGGGTAACATGATTGTAAGTTTTTTTGGCTATCAGCCTCACAACAATGTTCTTCACTATGCTTTCTTGGTGGTCATCTCAAGAACACATAGGTATAGCACTCTCCAGTCTTTCCCATAGCTTCATCATGTACTACCCAGTAGTTTACCACTTTGTAAAATGGCTGAAGCCACACAGAGATCAGTGAATTTTCCCTTTTTCTTGATGGACTATATTGTTGATTCATTAACATTAAACTCAGAGCCAACAGTACTATAACTCATGGGAACAAAGTTTATTTAACACATATGTTTTCTCCATAAGGCATATCACACCTCTTTGCACATAGGAACACTAGCATTTCAGCTAGTGTTTGAGGGCTATTTTCAATAGCAAAACCCCAAGGGGAAAAAAAAACAACAAAAAATATGACTAGAAAGACTGCTGAAAAGATGAATTTTTAAAGCATAAGAACTAAAAAAAGAAGGCAGGTCATTACTTTCTCAGCTAGGAATGTGTATATTGGGCAACTAAAATTTTTGCTGCTCTGAATATGTGTAAGAATAAATATAAAATTTCCATCAGTTCTAATTTTTGTGGTCACAAGTACATTTTAGCAAGTAGGCAAATTCACAAATATAAAATCCATAAATAATGAGAGTTGACTGTATTTATACAGAATTTAAAGTTCTAGGGTATTTGGAATTATGAAAATGATATAATTAAGAACAGAAAGATGAAACAGCAAGTATATTGTTTTTCCTTTAAAAAATGAGTGTTCATCTATAAATTTCTAATGTTTAGAAATATTTGACACTGTATTACAATTAACAATATTAAAATATCTTGTTACTTATGATGTAACATTAAAAACCAAGAAATTCTGGACAGTTTTAATTATAGGCTCTCATCCAAGTGCATCAACACTGATATAAGTACAATAAAAAAAATAAATTTCAGTTATTAACATCAGTGCAGTTTTTAGTGGGCTTTCCTAGTAGCTCAGATAGTGAAGAATCTGTCTACAAAGAGAGGAGAGCTGGGCTCAGTCTTTAAGTTGGGAAGAACCCTTGGAGAAGGAAATGGCAACTCACTCCAGTATCCTTGCCTGGAGAAGCCCATGGACAGAGGAGCCTGGTAAGCTACAGTCCACGGGGTCACAAAGAGTTGGACACAATTGAGCAACTAACACTTTCACACTTTCACTTTTCAGTTTTTACTATAGAATAAAAGATTGGTATAAAAGCTATGATGCTTGAATTAATAAAGAAAAATGCCAAATTGAATAAAAAAAGTCATAAATCAGAAAATGTTTCTCAGGCATTCAATTTTACTTTGAAAATTCATTTTTGGAAAATTAGCATTTCCCTGACCATGATTAATTCCAGAAGTTTTAGAAAAGGCAATCAAATGTAGAAACACTTTATAGAAAAACTTCATTTTATCCATTTTAAATCATCCATAGTATTTAAAGATCCCTTTAGTTCAGTTCAGTCGCGCAGTAGTGTCTGATTCTTTGCAACCCATGAATTGCAGCACGCCAGGCCTCCCTATCCAACACCAACTCCCAGAGTTCACTCAGACTCACGTCCATCGAGTCAGTGATGCCATCCAGCCATCTCATCCTCTGTTATCTCCTTCTCTTCCTGCCCCCAATCCCTTAATAATATCCAAATGCCACAATTTTTCGTATCTCACACTTGAATCTTGCTTTATCAAAATGAAGAGGAAAAATAACTTTTTGGGGGGAGATTTTTAAGTTTTTCTTTATTTCTAAGTATTTTCTTGCAGTTCAGTTGCTCAGTCATGTCCAAATCTTTGTACCCCATGGACTTCAGCGAGCCAAGCTATCCTGTCCATCACCAACTCCCAGAGATCCTCAAACTCATGTCCATCAAGTCAATGATGCCATCCAACCATCTCATCCTCTGTTTTCCTGTTCTCTTCCTCCTTCAGTCTCTCCCAGCATCAGTGTCCTTTGCAATGAGTTGGCTCTTCCGATCAGGTGGCCAAAGTACTGGAGTTTCAGCTTCAGCATCAGTCCTTCCAAAGAAATCCCAGGGCTGATCTCCTTCAGGATGGACTGGTTGGATCTCCTTGCAGTCCAAGGGACTCTCAAGAGTCTTCTCCAACACCACAGTTCAAAAGCATCAATTCTTCAGCGCTCACCTTTCTTTAAAGACCAACTCTTATATCTAAACATGACTGCTAGAAAAACCATCGCTTTGACTAAATGGAACTCTGTCAGCAGAGTTCCATATAATGTCTCTGCTTTTTAATATGCTAAGTTTGTCATAGCTCTTCTTCCAAGGACCAAGGGTCTTTTAATTTCATGGCTGCAGTAATCATCTGCAGTGATTCTGGAGCCTAAGAAAATGAAGTCTGTCACTATTTCTATTGTTTCCCCATCTATTTGCCATGAAGTGATGGAACCAGATGCCATGATCTTCATTGCTTGAATGTTGTTTTAAGCCAGGTTTTCACTGTGCTCTTTCATCTTCATCAAGAGGTTCTTTAGTTCCTCTTTGTTTTCTGTCATAAGGATGGTGTCATCTGTGTATTTGAGGTTGCTGATATTTCTCCCGACAATCTTGATTCCAGCTTCTGCTTCCTCCAGCCCAGCATTTCACATGATGTACTCTGCATATAAGTTAAATAAGCAGAGTGACAATACAAACCTTGACATACTCCTTTATCAATTTGGAATGAATTCAGCTGGAGAAAGGAATGGCAAACCCCTTTAGTAGTCTTGCCTTGAGAACACCATGAACGGTATGTAAAGTCCTCTCATACCCTTCATTAAAAGATAACAGTCCCCAGTTATTTCATCCATATTAATTTTCCTTATCTAGTTTCATGCTAATTTAGATTAAATCTTCTGCAATCAACTAATTTGTATGGAGTTATCAGTGTGTGTAACTTTATGATAATATCAAGTGAATTCCCACTTTAACAAATAATCTTATATGAAAAGTTTCTCTTATTGAGTGACAGAAGCAATACCAAAGGCTATATTCCATTTTTCCTTTGCTCTATTTCAACAGCAAGTAAAGAACTCTGCTTAGTGATAGGTTCACTTAATGCAAAACTATAAATCCACGGATGACAGTTCAGTTATGAATCACTTTAAGTTAAACCTGAGGTTATACATCAAACACCTTTAGGAATAGCCCTCATTTTTATTCCTCCAACCCTCAATAAGGAAGGTTCCAGGATCCTAAACCCTGGGTCAGATTGCTGATCCTAACTAAGACTTCTAACACAATTTAATGAGGTTTACGTTGTGCTACTAATTATCAAATATTTATTCAATAGAAATAGATGGGGAAACAGCAGAAACAGTGTCAGACTTTATTTTTTGGGGCTCCAAAATCACTGCAGATGGTGATTGCAGTCATGAAATTTAAAGACGCTTACTCCTTGGAAGAAAAGTTATGACCAACCTAGATAGTATATTCAAAAGCAGAGACATTACTTTGCCGACTAAGGTCCGTCTAATCAAGGCTATGGTTTTTCCTGTGGTCATGTATGGATGTGAGAGTTGGACTGTGAAGAAGGCTGAGCACTGAAGAATTGATGCTTTTGAACTGTGGTGTTGGAGAAGACTCTTGAGAGTCCCTTGGACTGCAAGGAGATCCAACCAGTCTATTCTGAAGGAGATCAGCCCTGGGATTTCTTTGGAAAGAATGATGCTAAAACTGAAGCTCCAGTACTTTGGCCACCTCATGAGAAGAGTTGACTTATTGGAAAAGACCCTGATGCTGGGAGGGATTGGGGGCAGGAGAAGGGGACGACAAAGGATGAGATGGCTGAATGGTATCACTGACTCGATGGACGTGAGTCTGAGTGAACTCTGGGAGTTGGTGATGGACAGGGAGGCCGGGCGTGCTGCGATTCATGGAGTCGCTAAGAGTCGAACACGACTGAGCTACTGAACTGAATTGAACTGAACATGCATCTTGAACCATGTGAGTCACCTGGGATAGAATATGAATGATACTGTATATTTCTGTCAATTACTACTCTCATTAATTTTATGTAAGAAAGAACCACAATTTTCATTAAAAAATCATCCTTTTCCAAATGCATATGTGTTAGTCTATTTCTATACCACAGTCTATCCTACCGGTTAACCTGTTGAACTCTGCATTAATCTTTTACTTTATTAACTTCTCAAACTTTATGATGAGTTATCAAATCTCATAGCATGTATTCTTCTTAAACATTGTTCAAGTTATGCTTCAAACTTGAATTTCTGTACAAACATTAAAATTATCTAGTTAATACACATGAAAATGAAAAACTAAACCCAGATTATATAGTAATAAATCTACAGATGAATTATATTCTCATTTAACTCTTCATTAAATATGGTTAAGACTTTCAGTGTAGAGGTATCACACATCTATGAAGTTCACTTCTGGGTCTTTTGTGCTTTTATTATTATAATGTCACTGATAGCATTCTTAAAATTTCATTTTTACAATTTGTTCAGTTCAGCTCAGTTGCTCAGTCGTGTCTGACTCTTTGCAACCCCATGAATTGCAGCACGCCAGGCTTCCCTGCCCATCACCAACTCCCGGAGTTCACTCAGACTCATGTCCATCGAGTTGGTGATGCCATCCAGCCATCTCATCCTCTGTCATCCCCTTCTCCTCCTGCCCCTAATCCTTCCCAGCATCAGGGTCTTTTCCAATGAGTTAACTCTTCGTATGAGGTGGCCAAAGTACTGGAGCTTCAGCTTTAGCATCATTCCTTCCAATGAACACCCAGGACTGATCTCCTTCAGAATGGACTGGTTGGATCTCCTTGCAGTCCAAGGGACTCTCAAGAGTCTTCTCCAACACCACAGTTCAAAAACATCAATTCTTCGGCACTCAGCCTTCTTCACAGTCCAACTCTCACATCCATACATGACCACTCGAAAAACCATAGCCTTGACTAGATGGACCTTTTTTGGCAAAGTAATATCTCTGCTTTTGAATATGCTATCTAGGTCGGTCATAACTTTCCTTCCAAGGACTAAGCATCTTTTAATTTCATGGCTGCAATCACCATCTGCAGTGATTTTGGAGCCCAGAAAAATAGTCTGACACTGTTTCCACTATTTCCCCATCNCATAGCCTTGACTAGATGGACCTTTTTTGGCAAAGTAATATCTCTGCTTTTGAATATGCTATCTAGGTCGGTCATAACTTTCCTTCCAAGGACTAAGCATCTTTTAATTTCATGGCTGCAATCACCATCTGCAGTGATTTTGGAGCCCAGAAAAATAGTCTGACAGTTTCCACTGTTTCCCCATCCATTTCCCATGAAGTGATGGGGCCGGATGCCATGATCTTTGTTTTCTGAATGTTGAGCTTTAAGCCAACTTTTTCACTCTCCTCTTTAAGGTTCATCAAGAGGCTTTTTAGCTCCTCTTCACTTTCTGCCATAAGGGTAGTGTCATCTGCATATCTGAGGTTATTGATATTTCCTCCAGCAATCTTGATTACAGGTTGTGCTTCTTCCAGCCCAGCGTTTCTCATGATGTACTCTGCATATAAGTTAAATAAGCAGGGTGACAATATACAGTCTTGATGTACTCCTTTTCCTATTTGGAGCCAGTCTGCTGTTCCATGTCCAGTTCTAACTGTTGCTTCCTGACCTGCATATAGGTTTGTCAAGAGGCAGGTCAGGTGGTCTGGTATTCCCATCTCATTCAGAATTTTCCACAGTTTATTGGAAAATTCTTGTTTGTTACTAGTATTCAAAAGTAGAAGTCAGTTTTTTATGTTGACCTGTATCTATAAATTGACCACTCCAGAGCTATTTCACTATTTCTGTAGTTGTGTGCTTCCATTTGGAGTTATTTTCCCTCAAGTCAAAGAAATTTCTTTATTATTTCTTGTAGTAAAAGTTACTATAGACACATTTTTTGTTTAAAAAGAATTTATTTTGCATACATTTTTGAGGAATATTTCAGTTGATTATATAACTGTTAACTTTTTACCTTCTTCTAGACATTTAGAATATCATGTTTTCCCATTGTAAAATGAAAAAGTCAGGTTTTAGTCTTATTGCTGCTCTTATAAGAAAAAATTTTAACTCTATTTTCAAGATTTTCTTTCAACTTTTGGTACCAAATATTTGGCTCTGCTATGCCATGGCAGTGTTTTCTTAATATCTGAACCATTTAGGGATTGCTAAATTTCCAGTAGTGATGCACAGATGAGACAGCTGGAATATAAAGAAGGCGGAGCACAAAAGAATTGATGCTTTTGAACTAGTGTGTTGGAGAAGACTTTTGGGAGACAGCAAGGAGATCAAATCAGTCAATCCTAAAGGAAATCAACCCTGAACATTCATTGGAAGGACTGATGCTGAAGCTCTAATACTTTGGCTACCCGATGTGAAGAGCTGACTCATTGGAAAAGATCCTGATTATAGGAAAGATTGAGGGCAAGAGAAGGTGGTGACAGAGGATGAAATGGTTTGATAGGACTACCAAATCAATGAATATGAGTTTGAGAAAATTCCAGGAGACAGTGAAAGACAGGGAAGCCTGGTGCTCTACAGTCCATGGTGTCACTCAAAGAGTCAGAAATGACTTAGCAACTGAACAACAATAAATTTCTTAAAGCTGTAGATTCAGAGGTATCTAGGTATTATTTTCTAATATTGCTTTGTCCCATTCTGACTCTAGGAGATTTTAGCCATTTGTATTTTTTCCCTTTTTACAGCACAATAAATTTCTCCAACTGTGTATTTCCTTTTTGTTCAGTTTTCCATTTTGGTTTCAGTTTCCATGTTTTCCATCGGCCTGATTTGAGTTCAAAATTCTATCAAGATATTATTATGACTTTTGACCTCTATATAATTATCATCTTTTCTTTTTTTTTCTTTTATTTACTATTGATTGTTATTTCTTGTTTCATACCAAAACCAGAAACCTGGGCATATTCTCAGATAACTGACAAAAGAAAAAGTTATTAAAATTATTTTTGCCTAATTAAAAAAAAATTCTATCAAGATTGCACTTAAGCACTTAATCCTCATTCAATGAATTTTTAACTTCATATATTGTATTTTTCAGTTCTATTAAACATCTATTATTAAACATCCACTTTATAATAAATACATTTAAAGATTGTTTGAGATCTGTTTTTAATTTGTTTTTTTCCATTCTATTTTAACATATTTATAATAGTCACATGTGAATCCTTGTTTCAGTCTCCAATGTTTCTGCTTCTATTGTCTTTTTTTCTAAGAAGTCACATTTTCTTGCTACTTAGCATGTCTAACTTTTTTTTTAATCATTAGTAATTTATGTAGATACTACAAATAATTTTGGTATTCTCACAGGAGAAGACACACACACACCCTTCAACTTTGCCATCCTTATATAAATGGAATGTTAGGTCCATGAATTAAGGTAAATTGGAAGTGGTCAAACAAGAGATGGCAAGAGTAAACATCCACATTTTAGGAATCAGTGAACTAAAATGAATGGGAATGAGCAAATTTAAATCAGATGACCATCTACTACTGTGGGCAAGATTCCCTTAGAAGAAATGGAGTAGCCACCATAGTCAACAAAAGATTCTGAAATTCAGTACTTGGGTGCAATATCAAAAACAACAGAATGATGTTGGTTTGTTTCCAAGGCAAATCATTCAATATAGAGTAATCCAAGTGAATGCTCCAACTACTAAAGCCAAAGAAGGTGAAAATGAATGGTTCTAGGAAGATCTACAAGATCTTCTAGAACTAACACCAAAAAAAAAAAAAAAAAAAAAGATGTCCTTTTCATTATAGGGGATTGAAATGCAAAAGTAGAAAGTCAAGAAATACCTGGAGTAATAGGCAAGTTTGGCCTTGGAGAACAAATGAAGCAGGACAAAGGCTAACAGAGTTTTACCAAGAGAATGCACTGGTCATGTTGGAAGAGCAAATGTCCTCTTCCAATGACACAGGAGATGACTCTACACATGGACATCCCCAAATGGTTAATACTGAAATCAGACTGATTATATTCTCTATAGCCAAAGATGGAGAAGCTCTATACTGTCAGTGAAAACAAGACTGGGAGCTGACTATGGCTCAGATCATGAACTTCTCATTGCAAAATTCAGACTTAAATGGAAGAAAGTAGGGAAAACCACTAGACCATTCAGATATGACCCAAATCAAATGCCTTATAGTTATACAGTGGAAGTGACAAATATTTTCAAGGGATTAGATCTGGTAGTCAGAGTGCTTGAAGAACTCTGGACAGAGCTTTGTAACACTGTACAGGAGGTGGTGATCAAAACCATCCTCAAGAAAAAGAAAAACAAAAGACAAAATGGTTGTCTGAGGAAGTCTTACAAACAGCTGAGAAAAGAGAAGCAAAAGGCAAAGGAGAAAAGGAAAGTTATATCCATCTGGATGTAGAGTTCCAAGGAATAGCAAGGATAGATAAGCCTTCCTAAGTGAACAATATAAAGACATAGAGGAAAACAATAGAATAGTAAAGACTAGAGATCTCTTCAAGAAAATAAGAGATACCAGGGGAACATTTCATGCAAAGATGGGTACATTAAAGGACAGAAACATTATGGGCCTAACAAAGCAGAAGATATTAAGAAGAGGTGGCAAGAACGCACATGCACAGAAGAAATATACATAGAAGATCTTAATGACCCAGATAACCATGGTGGTGTGACACTCACCTAGAGCCAGACATCTTGGACGAAGAAGTCAAGTTGGCCTTAAGAAACATCACTACAAACAAAGCTAATGGAGGTGATGGAATTTCAGCTGAACTATTTCAAATCCTAAAAGATGATGCTGTGAAAGTGCTGCAATCAATATGCCAGCAAAATTGGAAAACTCAGCAGTGGCTGCAGGACTAGAAAAAGTCAGTTTTCATTTCAATTCCAAAGAAGGGCAATGCCAAAGAATGTTCAAACTACCCTACAATTGCATTCATATCACATGCTAGCAAAGTAATGATCTAAATCTTCCTAGTGAGGCTTCCACAGTACGTGAACCAGTAAATTCCAGATGTTCAAGCTGGATTTAGAAAAGGCAGAGGAACCAGAGATCAAATTGCCAACATCCATTGGATTATAGTAAAAGCAAATGAATTTCAGAAAGACTTTTGCTTCCTTGATTGCACTAAAGCCTTTTACTGTGTGGATCACAACAAACTGGAAAATTCTTAAAGAGATATGAATACTAGATCACCTTACCTGCCTCCTGAGAAATCTGTATGCAGGTTAAGAAGCAACAGTTAGAACTGGACATGGAACAATGGACTGGGTCCAAATCGGGAAAGGAATGTGTCAAGGCTACACATTTTCACCCTGTTTATTTAACTTATATGCAGAGTACATCATGTGAGATGCCTGGCTGGATGAAGCACAAGCTAAAATCAAGATTTCTGGTTAAAGGTTAAAATATCAAACCCTCAGATATGCAGATGACACCACCCTTATGACAGAAAGGGAAAAGGAACTAAAAAGCCTCTTGACGAAAGTGAAAGAGGAGAGTGAAAAAGGTGGCTTAAAACTCAACATTCAAAACACTTAGATCATGCCATCAGGTCCCATCACTTCATGGCAAATAGCTGTGGAAACAATGGAAACAGACAGACTTTATTTTCTTGTGCTCCAGGATCATTGCAGATGGTGACTGCAGCCATGAAATTAAAAAACACTTGCTCCTTAGAAGAAAAGCTATGCCAACCTAGACAGTGGATTAAAATGCAGAGACAGTGCTTTACTGACAAAGGTCCGTGTGGTTTTTTCCAGTAGTCCTGTATGGATGTGAAAGCCAGGCCATAAAAAAGGCTGAACACTAAGGAATTGATGCTTTTGAATTGTGGTGTCGGAGAAGACTCTTGAGAGTCCCTTGAACTGCAAGGAGATCAAATCAGTCCTTCCTAAAGGAAATCAATCCTGAATATTCACTGGAAGGACTGATGTCAAAGCTACAATACTTTGGCTACCTGATGCAAAGATCCGACTCATTGGAAAAGACCCTGATGCTGGGAAAGCACAAGGAGGATCGAAGGCACAAGAAGGAGATGACAGAGGACAAGGTGCTTGGATGGCATCACCCACTCAAAGGACATAAGTTTGAGCAAGCTCCAGGAGTTGGTGATGGACATGGAAACCTGGTGTGCTGCAGTCCATGGGGTCACAAAGAGCGGGACAAGTGTGAGCGACTGGACAACAATAAAAACAAAGTTTGAGAGAAAATTCCTACAATAATTCCCTAAGTGGGTTGTATTTGTTCTGTTAGGCAGGTAGCTTAGAAGCTGAGTGGAAGCTGGGTTAAATCTTTACTTACACTTAGCCCACTGTATTTTCAATCATCTGAAGGATAAGATCTGTATTGTGGTTATTTCAGGCTCCTCTTTCTAGTGGGATTTTGTTTCCCAAGCACCATTATAACAAGGGAAGTCATGCTGACTTTCCTAACCAAGAACCTACTCTTCTTTATGTTACCATAACTCAGCACATGCTCATGAGGGAGGGAAGAGGTAGTGTTGCCATTTGGCTGTCCTCTACTTTTCAACATGTGACATAACAAAACAGAACCGCTCCTCTGATATTTCATTTTCTCCTCTAGACTTACTCTGCCTAACCTAAACTCACCCTGTATCCAGCATGGGCAGGAAGAGAGACAGAGAGAAAGTGAATGAGAAGAAAAGCCAACAACAGTAGTTTTAAGACAGCTGAGAAAAACTTTGAAACTTTAACCAATTTCTGTTTGCTTTCATAGCTTTCTGCTGACCTTTTAAAGTAGGAATCTGTAATACAACTGTCATTTTTCTCCCAACTTTTCTCAGTAACAACAATGGCATGCTACCATCAAACTCATTCTACCAAACAGGGGAAATTTATTAAAAAGTTATCTCATTTTTTTCAAGGTGGGAACATTCTACCTGAACTGATATTCAGTTTTCGACAGTCATTCAAGTTAGATCATACTGACTTCTAAATATTCTGTTATAATAATGTTATTCAAAGTGGCTAATTACATTAAAATGTCTATCAAACTGGTAGAAAGAATAAATGCCCTGTCAATGTAGTCAAAACAGTAAATATGTCAACTGTTTTAGAAAAAAATAAGAGATAAATTAGAATACTTAACATTTTTTCAGGAACTTTGCAAATAAGTTCTAGTTACAAAGCATCTATCCTTAATGTTATTCATGATTAATTATATCACAACTAAGCAGATTAGCTTTGTGTCACATATATTTTAATGTTATTAGAAAAAAATCCTAAAGAAGGATGCCTTTGGTCACTTGTCAGTGCTAAAGGGAGACTTTTTATACTGCTTTTTTTATAGAATACATATTTCTGCCCCCCCCCCACCCCACCAAACATCCCTTGCTTTTGAAACCAGAGAGTCCCTTGGACTGCAAGGAGATCAGTCCTGGGTGTTCATTGGAAGAACTGATGCTAAAGCTGAAACTCCAATACTTTGGCCACCTCATACGAAGAGTTGACTCATTGGAAAAGACTCTGATGCTGGGAGAGATTGGGGGCAGGAGGAGAAGGGGCCGATAGAGGATGAGATGGCTGGATGGCATCACCGACTCAATAGACATGAGTTTGAGTAAACTCCGCGAGTTGGTGATGGACAGGGAGGCCTGGCACACTGCAATTGATGGGGTTGCAAAGAGTCAGACAGAACTGAGTGACTGAACTGAACTGTCTCATTTCAAAATCAGCAATTCAATAGTAAAACTTTACATGATTATTTAAAAACAAAAAACCAAAAATTTTTTGAAGTCTACTGCTGCTGATTGTGTTATTTACAATAAAAACAAATTAGAATTGCTAGATTTGGAGAACAAAGATGGCCAACTGACACTGTACCTCCACACACATCTTCCAAACAAATCATAAAAATAACATTAATGGCAAGTAAATCCAAAAATAACCCTGGACTTCAACATCACTAAGAGACAAAACACAACAATCTTAAAGAGAGAGCAAGAAAAGAAAATTCCAGCAGAGTTTTCATCAGTCACCTGATGCTATGCCTGTGGGTATGAAGAGTAAGATGGAAAAGGCCTGAGATCCTCAAGAAAAACTGTGAAGGAAACAGAGGACATAGATGAAACAGACCAAATCATTCCCTAAAACTAAACTGCAGCTGCTGCTGCTGCTAAGTCACTTCAGTTGTGTCTGACTCTGCAACCCCATAGACGGCAGCCCACCAGGCTCCCCGTCCCTGGGATTCTTCAGGCAAGAACACTGGAGTGGGTTGCCATTTCCTTCTCCAGTGCACGAAAGTGAAAAGTGAAAGGGAAGTTGCTCAGTTGTGTTGGACTCTTAGCGACTCCTTGGACTGAAGCCTGCCAGGCTCCTCCATCCATGGGATTTTCCAGGCNCGTCCCTGGGATTCTTCAGGCAAGAACACTGGAGTGGGTTGCCATTTCCTTCTCCAGTGCACGAAAGTGAAAAGTGAAAGGGAAGTTGCTCAGTTGTGTTGGACTCTTAGCGACTCCTTGGACTGAAGCCTGCCAGGCTCCTCCATCCATGGGATTTTCCAGGCAAAAGAGTACTGGAGTGGGGTGCCACTGCCTTCTCCAAACTGCAGCATTGTATTTCAAAATAATAAATTCAAGCAAACTGTGGTTGATTATAGCATTAGCTATAGAGGATTTGGGAATAAGCAGGCTTGTCAGTGGCAGCCTGAAGAAGTACTGCTTATTGAAGAGAAACAGAGAGGCTAGAATGAGGCATGAAGGAAAATGAGAAAACAACAGGGAAAATCATATTTCTTGCAGGAAAAGATGTGACAAAACACCAACTCTTCATCTCTCCCCCACCATCAACAAAACTATTCCTTTAAAAACAGAGCAGAAAAGAGCAAAAAATTACAAACTCTACTTTTAAGTTAGGAATCCTATTCAAAGAATAAATAATAGAAAAAACAGATAATATCAATATGAAATGGTTGTTAAAGTTTTAAATTGTGACTGAAGCAATTCTACTGATGAAAACTATGTCCTAAAAAACAAACATGAAGCTAAGAAAAATAACAAAATCTTTCCAAATTGAACCAAATATCCTAAAACAGGTATTTGGGGTCATGAAAAGAAATAACACCTTGAATTATATGTACAAAAACTAATAGCAGAAATGGACAAATAAGAAAAGGCAAGAGAACTGAATGAACTCACTAAAGAAACAGAAGAAAAAGAATAACATATCAGAAAAGGAAAAGATTTTGACAGGAAAAGAAGTTCAAATGAAAATTTAATAAAGGTCATTGTATAAAAAGAAGTAAAATCACCAGGAGAATAAAAATGATATTTAAAAATAAGTAAAAATGGTCAGGCAGCAAGTGTTTGAATTGGAAGATAATCAACAATAGTCCAAAGCACATACAATTACAGTCCATGAAAAGGAAAATCACAAGGTGAAAGGAATTTAACATTTCAATATTTACCATAATGGTCAGAAAATAAGAGTACCTGAACTCCACATACTGAAGTAGCACAGTTTCAATCAACTTGGCACACTAAACTCTGGTACATATCTATCAAAGCTATTAAAGTTTAAAGACAAAGTCCTCAGAACCTTTCAGCAAAGAGATGCAAATTCAACAGAATTAGATCCTTAACAGACTTCTCAAAAACAAACACAAAGCAAGGTACAAGAAGAGTGGTATTTTCAAGAAAATTAAAGTGTGAGCCAAAGATATTATTTAGTCTAAATCTTAAACTATCAAGAATATTGAAAAACAGATTTAAATGTGCAGGGACTCGGGGAGTACTGTACACACGTACACTTCCTGAAGAGTCTACTTGGGCATGTGCTTCATCCAACTGAGAGAGAGCTGAAAAAACTTGCACAGGGACTGATGGTGAGCATTCCATACGTTTATGTTTAGAATTATGACTAAAACAAAGGTGGAATCACAGGCAGAAAAGTAACATTGGTGAAATTATAATTTGTGACAAAGTACTGAAGAGTCTGGCCAAATTCCTTGTGATCTTTCAGGACCTCGTGGCAGAAGGCTGCCCACACCAGACTTGGTACATGCCAGGGCACAGCAGTCTTTGGGGAAGCTGTTAGTCAAGGACACAGGTCCTACTGGCTGGCCACATAATTAGGATAGAATAACAAAATATATTAGAGAAAGAGGGACAGAGCATATGGTAAAACAAAAGTAGTAAGATGCTTACAAACAAGAAATTTAGTTAAAGGATATACAGATGTTCTTTGTAATACTCTCATTTTTGCAACTTTTCTGTAAGTTTGAAAACATTTTCTAAGAAAAATTCAAAAATATGTATAAACTAAGAAAGCAGTACTGTTTGCAAAAGGTATTTATTGGGGAGCATGATGCAGATAATATTTGATATTTTTCTGGCTCTCAAAATAAACCAATTCCTCTCTTAAAAAACCTAATTTCATGTTGACTGAATTTCTCTGTTCCTCCAAATATAGTCTCTGGCTCTCCGCAGTCACTATGTCTCTCTGAGACTGACCTTTATGATTGTACAAATGGTCTCCCTTTTCTTAAAGTATTCTCTTGTGTTTAGCCAATGAGAATGCAAAGAGGATCATCATGTGTGAAATGTTAGGTCAAACTTGCTTTGTTCCAGGCTTTGTTCTTCTACTAAAGTTTCCTGTCTGTGGCTCGAGTGGTAAAGAACTTGCCTGCCAATGCAGGAGCCCTAAGAGATGCAGGTTCAATCCCTGGATTGGGAAGATCCGCTGAAGGTGGGCACACCAACCTACTCCAGTATTCTTGCCTGAGAAATTCTGTGGACAGAAGAGCTTGGCAGGCTACAGTTCATAGGGTCGCAGAGTCAGACATGACTGAAGTGACTTGGCACACACACATGCTAAGTTTACTATTTCTTTAAAGTGGTCTCCTTGAACAGATTAGGGGTTTCCCTGGTGGCTCACCAGTAAAAATTCCAACTGCAATGCAGGAGACACAGGTTCGATCCCTGGGTCAGGAAGATCCTCTGGAGGAGGAAATGGCAACTTACTCCAATATTCTTGCCTGAAAAATCCCATGGACAGAGGAGACTGGTGGGCTACAGTCCCTGGGGTCGCAAAGAGTCAGACACGACTTACCATGCATGCACACCTGAACAGATATGACTGTACTTAAAGCCACAACTCAGTCTTCAGGAACCTGCAAAAATATTCCTGTTCCTTGCTTCGGGTAGGTAACAGCAACCTTAGTCTTGTGAGCCTACTGCCCAAGCTTCACTTTCCCTTGCTGGTTTCCTTTAACTTTGCATACACCTTTATAAACATTCCCTTTTTTAAGCTTTCCCTAGTCATTCTTTTTTTCAGAGTGTGTTATATCTTTCTTGCAGGGATCCTGTCTGGTACATAATGCTAACATAAAACAAAAAATTGTATGAAAAATGGAATGTATTTTATACTGAAAATATTTTGAAAAATGTATATTACAAAAACACAATTATTAATAGAAGCAGTGAAGTATGGAACATTAATCATTTTAAAATATCTACATGGACTGCTTCAAAATATCTACATGGACTGTTTCACAGATGAAAAATGGATGAAACTAATTATGTTAAGAAAGCATCATTGCTATTCAGTTGCCAAGTCGTGTCCAACTCTTTGCAACTCCACTGACTGCAGCACACCAGGCCTTCTGTCCCTTACCATCTCCCAGAGTTTGCCCAAGTTCATGTTCATTGCATTGGTGATGCTGTCCAGCCATCTCATCCTGACATCCTCTTCTCCTTCTGCCCTCGATCTTGCCCAGCATCAGGGACTTTTCCAATGAATCTTCTGTTTGTGTCAATTGACCAAAATACTGGAGCTATAGCTTCAGCATCAGTCCTTCCAGGGAATATTCAGGGTTGATCTCGCTTATGATTGACTGTTTTGATCTCCTTGCCGTCCAAGGGACTTTCAGCAGTCTTCTCCAGTATAACAGTTAAAAGGCATCAAATCTTTAGTGTTCTGCTTTCTTTACAGTCCAGCTCTCACAGGTCTCTCATATTGAAGGCAGATTCTTTACCATCTGAGCCACCAGGGAAGTTTGAGGGAATACCATTGCCTTGATTATACAGACCTTTGTCAGCAATCTCTGCTTTTCAACACACTGTCTAGGTTTGTCATTGCTTTCCTGCCAAGGAGCAATTGTCTTCTGATTTCATGGCTGTAGTCACCATCCACAGTGATTTCAGAGCACAAGAAGAGGAAATCTGTCATACTTCCACATTTCCCCCCTCTATTTGCCATGCAGTAATGGGGCTGGATGCCATGATCTTAGTTTATTTTAAATATTTAGTCTTAAGGCAGCTCTTTCATTCTCCTCCTTCACCCTCATCAAAAGGCTCTTTAGTTACTCTTTGCTTTCTGCCATTAGGGTGGTATCATCCACATATCTGAGGTTGTTGATGTTTCCCGGACTTGTCTTGATTCCAGCTTGTAACTCTTCCAGCTCAGCATTTTTCATGACGTTCTCAGCTTACTGGTTAAACAAATAGGGTGACAGCAGACAGCTCTGTCCTACTCCTTTCTCGGTCTTGAAGCAATCTGTTGTTGCATTCAGAGTTCTAACTTGCTTCTTGACCCACATACAGGTTCCTCAGGAGACAGGTAAGATGTTCTGGTATTCACATCTCTCCAAGAGCTTCCCACAGTTTGTCATAATCCACACAGTCAAAGGTTTTAGCATAGTCAATGAAACAGAGGTAGACGTTTTTTTCTGAAATTCCCTTGCTCTCTCTATAGTCCAACAAATGTTGGCAGTTTGATCTCTAGTTCCTCTTCCTTTTCTATACCCAGCTTGGATATCTGGAAGTTCTTGGTTCACATCACGTTGAAGTCTAGCATGCAAGATTTTAAGCATGACCTTACTAGCATGGGAGATGAGTACAATTGTCCGACAGTTAACACACTCTTTGGTATTACCCTTCTTGGGAACTGGGATGAGGATTGACCTTTCCACTCCTGTGGCCACTGCCGGATCTACCAGATTTGCTGACATAATGAATGCAAAACCTTGATGACATCCTCCTTTAGTGATCTGAATAGTTCTGCTGGAATTTCATCCCATTCACTAGCTTTATTAACAGGAGTGGTTTTTATGATCCACTTGACTTCTCACTCCAGAATATCTGGTTCTGGGTGACTAACCACACCATCATAGTAATCCAGTTCATTTAGACTTTGTTATATAGTCTTCCATGAATTCTTTCCATCCTGATCTCTTTAGCATCTTCTAGTCTCTACCATTTTTATCCTCTATTGTTGCACACTCTTTGGTATTACCCTTCTTGGGAACTGGGATGAGGATTGACCTTTCCACTCCTGTGGCCACTGCCGGATCTTCCAGATTTGCTGACATAATGAATGCAAAACCTTGATGACATCCTCCTTTAGTGATCTGAATAGTTCTGCTGGAATTAGATCCCATTCACTAGCTTTATTAACAGGAGTGGTTTTTATGATCCACTTGACTTCTCACTCCAGAATATCTGGTTCTGGGTGACTAACCACACCATCATAGTAATCCAGTTCATTTAGACTTTGTTATATAGTCTTCCATGAATTCTTTCCATCCTGATCTCTTTAGCATCTTCTAGTCTCTACCATTTTTATCCTCTATTGTGCCCATCTTTGGGTGGAATGCTCCCTTGATGTTTCCAGTTGTCCTGAAGAGCTCTTTAGCCTCTCAACATTTGTTTTCTTCTATTATTAAGCATTTTTCATTGAAGAAGGCCTTCTTGTCTCTTCTAGCTAGTTTTAGAACTCTGCATTTAATTGGATGTACCTTTCCCTCTCTGGCTTGCTTTTCACTTCTCTTTATTCTTTCACTATTTGTAAAGGCCTCCTCAGAGAAACATTTTCCCTTCTTGCTTTTGCTTTTCTTTGGGATGGTTTTATTTGCCATCCCCTAATTCTGAAAAAGATGGGAATACCAGACCACCTGACTTGCCACTTGAGATACCTATAGCAGGGCAGGAAGCAACAGTTAGAACTAGACATGGAACAACAGACTGGTTCCAAATAAGAAATGGAGCACGTCAAGGCTGTGTATTGTAGAAAGGCAATGCCAAAGAATGCTCAAACTACCGCACAATTGCACTCATCTCACATGCTAGTAAAGAAATGCTCAAAATTCTCCAAGCCAGGCTTCAGTAATACGTGAACCATGACCTCCCTGATGTTCAAGCTGGTTTTAGAAAAGGCAGAGGAACCAGAGATCAAATTGCCAACATCTACTGGATCATAGAAAAAGCAAGAGAGTTCCATAAAAACATCTATTTCTGCTTTATTGACTATGCCAAAGCCTTTGACTGTGTGGATCACAATAAACTGTGGAAAATTCTGAAAGAGATGGCAATACCAGACCACCTGAACTGCCCCTTGAGAAACCCATATGCAGGCCAGGAAGCAACAGTTAGAACTGGACATGGAACAACTGACTGGTTCCAGATAAGAAAAGGAGTACGTCAAGGCTGTATATTGTCACCGTGCTTATTTGACTTCTATGCAGAGTACATCATGAGAAATGCTGGGCTGGAAGAAGCCCAAGCTGGAATCAAGATTGCTGGGAGAAATATCAATAACCTCAGATATGCAGATGACACCACCCTTATGGCAGAAAGTGAAGAGGAACTAAAAAGCCTCTTGATGAAAGTGAAAGAGAGTGAAAAAGCTGGCTTAAAGCTCAACATTCAGAAAATGAAGATCATGGCATCTGGTCCCATCACTTCATGGGGATTAGATGGGGAAAGAGTGTCAGACATTATTTTTTTGGGCTCCAAAATCACTGCAGATGATGATTGTAGCCATGAAATTAAAAGACGCTTATTCCTTGGAAGGAAAGTTATGACCAACCTAGATAGCATATTCAAAAACAGAGACATTACTTTGCTGACTTCCATCACTTCATGGGGATTAGATGGGGAAAGAGTGTCAGACATTATTTTTTTGGGCTCCAAAATCACTGCAGATGATGATTGTAGCCATGAAATTAAAAGACGCTTATTCCTTGGAAGGAAAGTTATGACCAACCTAGATAGCATATTCAAAAACAGAGACATTACTTTGCCGACTAAGGTCTGTCTAGTCAAGGCTATGGTTTTTCCTGTGGTCATGTATGGATGTGAGAGTTGGACTGTGAAGAAGGCTGAGCACCCAAGAATTGATGCTTTTGAACTGTGGTGTTGGAGAAGACTCTTGAGAGTCCCTTGGACTGCAAGGAGATCCCACCAGTCCATTCTGAAGGAGATCAACCCTGGGATTTCTTTGGAAGGAATGATGCAAAAGCTGAAACTCCAGTACTTTGGCCACCCACCTGATGCGAAAAGTTGACTCATTGGAAAAGACTGATGCTTGGAGGGATTGGGGGCAGGAAGAGAAGGGGACGAATGCAGAATCTAAAAAGAAATGATATGAATGGACTTATCTATAAAACAGAACATACTCACAGACTTGGAGAAGGAACTTATGGCCGCCGGGGAGGAAGGGTGAGGAGAAGGGATAGTAAGGAAATTTGGTGTTGATATGTACACACTGCTATATTTAAAATTGATAGCCAATGAGGTCTTCCTCTATAGCACAGGGAGCTCTGCTCAATGTCGTGTGCCAGCCTGGAATAGAAGGGGGGTTTGGGGGAGAATGGATACAGGTGTATATATGTATATATATATATATATATATATATATATATATATATATATATAACTGAGTCCTTTTGCTGTCCACCTGAAGCTATCAAAGCATTGTTAATCAGCTATATTCCAATATAAAATAAAAAGTTAAAAAATAGAGCATCTCTGTGCAGGTTTTTCGTTGACCCTAGGTTTCCTACAACTGTAACAAAAACAAAAGCCCACTTTAATTCTTGACTTGTCAGAAGCTTAAAGAGACATCTGCTCAAGATGAAGCTCTCATTACATAATAATCTCTCCTCTCCACCCTCATTCTTTATAAAACAAGAGAGTACGTATGACCTACACGTAATCCTGAGCACTTCATCATAGGGCACTTTAAGCATAGATTGATCTTTATAAACTAGTCAGATGGCTATTATGGAAACAAAAACACCATAGAAGGTGGACCTGATTATCTGAACCTCCCTTTCTTTTATAGATTACCTCTAAATCAATAATTATGAAACTTAAAAATGGAGTAAGGGATAAACCAGGTCCTCTCTCTGACCTGTATGAAAATATCAGACAAATATCAAAGGAGAGACACAATTTAGCAAACATCTTAGTCACTGAGAAGTCTACTAAATTACGCAGTCATGGGTGATGGACAGGGAGACAGGCAGGGCCAGAGCAGGACTGCAGTAATAAGACAGGGAAATGGAAACCTCACTGTTAAAGGGAGCAGGAACAGCCATTCATGACTCAGGATAAAACACCTCAGGCATCCTCACATCATCAATATCTGCACTACTCAATCTCAGTGTATCATCAGCAGACATTTTCCAGACTCCTTTTTCTGCATTCATACTTCACCAGCTTGTTCTCAACCCCAAATTGCCACTGAGTAAGATAAAGGCATTTCATGCAAAAATGGGCACGATAAAGGACAGAAATTGTATGGACCTAACAGAAACAGAAGATATTAAGAATACATAGAAGAACTATACACAAAAGATGTTCATAACCCAGATAATCACAATGGTGTGATCACTCACCTAGAGCCAGAATCCTGAAATGCAAAGTCAAGTGGGCTTTGGGAAGCATCACTACAAACAAGGTAGTGGAGGTGAAGGAATTCCAGTTTAGCTCTTTTAAATTCTAAAAGAAGATGCTGTGAAAGTGCTGCACTCAATATGCCAGAAAATTTGGAAAACTCAGCACTGGCCACAAGACTAGAAAAGGTCAGTTTTCATTCCAATCCCAAAGAAAGGCAATGCCAAAGAATGCTCAAACTACCACACAATTGCACTCATCTCACACACTAGCAAAGTAATGCTCAAAATTCTCCAAGCCAGGCTTCACCGGTATGTGAACCATGAACTTTCAGATGTGCAAGATGGATTTAGAAAAGCCAGAGAAACCAGAGATCAAATTTGCCAACATTCATTGGATCATCAATAAAGCAAGAAAGTTCCAGAAAAACATCTACTTCTGCTTTATTGACTATGCCAAAGCCTTTGACTGTTGGATCACAACAAACTGTGGAACGTTCTTAAAGAGATGGGAATACCAGACCACCTGACCTGCCTCCTGAGAAATCTGTATGCAGTTCAAGAAGCAATAGTTAGAACTGGACATAGAATGACAGACTGTTTCCAGATCTGGAAAGGAGTACGTCAAGGCTGTATATTGTCACCCTGCTTATTTAACTTATATGCAGAGTACATCATGAGAAATGCTGGACTGGATGAAGCACAAGCTGGAATCAAGATTGCCAGGAAAAATATTAATAACCTTTATGGCACCTTTATGGCAGAAAGCAAAGAAAGATTAAACAGCTTCTTGATAAAAGTGAAAGAAGAGAGTGAAAAAGTTGGTTTAATACTCCAGATTCAGAAAATTAAGATCATGGCATCCGGTTCCATCACTTCATGGCAAATAGATGGGGAAACAATGGGAAAAAGTGAAGACTGTATTTTGGGGGGCTTCAAAATCACTGACTTCCCTGGTGGCTCAGAGGTTAAAGCGTCTGCCTCCAATGCGGGAGACCCGGGTTCAATCCCTGGGTCAGGAAGATCCCCTGGAGAAGAAATGGCAACCCACTCCAGTATTCTTGCTTGGAGAATCCCATGGACAGAGGAGCCTGGTGGGCTGCAGTCCATGGGGTCACAAAGAGTCGGACACGACTGAGTGACTTTACTTACTTACTTACTTACAAAATCACTGCTGGAATTCCACCACCTCCACTAGCTTTGTTTGTAGTAATGCTTCCTAATGCCCCTTGGCCTTCACATTCCAGGATGTCTGGCTGTAGGTGAGTTATCACACCACTGTTATTATCTGGGTCATGAAGATCTTTTTTGTACAGTTCTTATGTGTGTTCTTGCCACCTCTTCTTAATATCTTCTGCTTCTCTTAGGGCCACACCACTTCTGTCCTTTATTGAGCCCATCTTTGAATAAAGTGTTCCGTTGGTATCTCTAATTTTCTTGAAGAGATCTCTAGTTTTTCCCATTCTATTGTTTTCCTCTATTTCTTTGCATTGATAGCTGAGGAAGGCTTTCTTATCTCTTCTTGTTTATTCTTAGGAACTCTACATTCAAATAGATATATATTCCCTTTTCTCTTTTGGTTTTCATTTCTTTTCTTTCACAGCTATTTGTAAGGCCTCCGCAGATAGCCATTTCACTTCATGGCAAATAGATGGAGAAACAGTGGAAACAGTGTCAGACTATTTTGGGGTGCTCCAAAATCACTGTAGATGGTGATTGCAACCATGAAATTAAAAGACGCTTACTCCTTGGAAGAAAAGTTATGACCAATCTAGACAGCATATTAAAAAGCAGAGATATTACTTTGTCAACAAAGGTCCATCTAGTCAAGGCTATGGTTTTTCCAATGGTCATGTATAGATATAAGAGTTGGGCTATAAAGAAAGCTAAGAACAGAAGAATTGATGCTTTTGAACTGTGGTGTTGGAGAAGACTCTTGAGAGTCCCTTGGGATTGGCAGGAGATCCAACCAGTCCATCCTAAAGGAGATCAGCCCTGGATGTTCATTGGAAGGACTGATGTTGAAGCTGAAACTCCAATACTTTGGCCACCTGATGCAAGAGCTGACTTATTTGAAAAAACCCTGATGTTGGGAAAGATTGAGGGCAGGAGAAGAAGGGGACAACAGATGATGAGATGGTTGGATGGCATCAGCGACTCAATGGACATGGATTTGAGTAGGCTCTGGGAGTTGGTGATGGATAGGGAGGCCTGGTGTGCTGTGGTTCATGGATCCAAAGAGTCAGACACGACTGAGTAACTGAAACGAACTGAACTGAAAATCACTGCAGATGGTGACCGCAGTCATAAAATTAAAAGACATTTGCTTCTTGGAAGAAAAGTTATGACCAACATATACAGCATATTAAAAAGCAGAGACACTACCTTGCCAACAAAGGTCCATCTAGTCACAGCTATGGTTTTTCCAGTGGTCGTGCATGGATGTGAGAGTTGAACTATGTAGAAAGCCGAGCACTGAAGAATCGATGTTTGCATAATTGCTTTTTGTGTTGGAGAAGACTCTTGAGCATTCCTTGGACTGCAAAGTGATCCAACCAGTCCATCCTAAAGGAGATCAGCCCTGAATATTCATTGGAAGGACTGTTGCTGAAGCTGAGACTCCAATAGTTTGGCCACTTGATAGGAAGAACTGACTCATTTGAAAAGACCCTGATGTTGGGAAAGATTGAAAGTGGGAGGAGAAGGGGATGACAGAGGATGAGCTGGTTGGATGGGATCACCAGCTCAATGAACATGAGTTTGAGCAAACTCCAGGAGTTGGTGATGGACAGGGAAGCCTGACATGCTTCAGTCTATGGGGTTGCAAAGTGTTGGACACGACTGAGTGACTGAACTGAACTGATGATACACCAAACTTCCTTCTTTGAAATAGATCCCCTTTCTGTGCTGTGGTGGCCCCAGAACCTACAACTGTGCTAATAGGGTAATTCTCAATATGTATGTTAAAAGAATGAATAATATACAAGTCACTCAAAATGACTTATCTCCTGAGCATTCATACAAGGTATGCACACTGCTGTCAATCAGATGCAAATATCACATAGAGCTATATGTGGGGCGTCTATGCGCATGGCGACATTAGCATGAATTCTTCTGTGCAGAGACTTAGACCCCTGTTAGGGAAAGGGCACTTCTACAACAAGATAAGCTTTGCATTTGCTATTTGCTGAAATAAATGGCATATATGTATAGATTTTTCTTTATTTATAGCAGGAAACCATCAGAGATAAATAGATGCAAGAAGGAAAGATAAGAATAACAATAGCAATTGTTATTGAGTTTTCAAGCGTTTTGTGTATATTATCTAATTTAAATAATTTCTCACTATCACATAAAGTCTGTGTTCTTATTGGCTCCATTATACAGGTGAGAATGCCAAGTGTCAGGTAGTGAAGGAGGTTTCCTGGGTCACAGAAACTGTGGACCCAGCTCTGGAGCCCAGACTTTTAACTAATGAATTGCATATAAAAGAATGAAGTCACATATTTATTGTTAATAATGTTATTCATTAATATAATAATCATTATTATTAATGATGATGCATGCTAAGTAGATTCAGTTGTGTCCAACTCTGTGTGTGTTTTGTGTATATTATCTAATTTAAATAATTTCTCACTATCACATAAAGTCTGTGTTCTTATTGGCTCCATTATACAGGTGAGGATGCCAAGTGTCAGGTAGTGAAGGAGGTTTCCTGGGTCACAGAAACTGTGGACCCAGCTCTGGAGCCCAGACTTTTAACTAATGAATTGCATATAAAAGAATGAAGTCACATATTTATTGTTAATAATGTTATTCATTAATATAATAATCATTATTATTAATGATGATGCATGCTAAGTAGATTCAGTTGTGTCCAACTCTGTGTGACCCTATGGACTGTTGCCTGCCAGGCTCCTATGTCCATGGACTTCTTCAGGCAAGAATACTGGAGTGGGTTGCCATGCCCTCCTCCAGGGGATCTTCCCAACACAGGGATCAAACCCACGTCTCTTAAGTCTCCTGCCTTGGCAGGAGGGTTCTTTTACCACTCGTGCCTCCTGGGAAGCCCATTAATGATTATAACATCTTGTATATTTTGAATGCTTCCTATGTATCAGGCACTTCACTAAATGCTTTACATATTTTATTTAATATGAGTTTGGTTCAGTCATGTTTCCCACTTCACAGAGGAACACACTGAGACTTAGGTTCTGCAATCCACATGCATTTCCCAGACAGTGATGAAGCAGGCACAGGATGAGCCAGGCTAACTCAAGAGCCTGCTCACCTAATCACTACAACAGAGACCAATCCCTCCCAGTAAGTGGCTTTACAGATCAAACTACATAGTGATAGAGAGAAAGGCACCGTGTGAGCATTTAAACCCAACTGTGTTTTCCAACCCATCTAAAGCAATGTGAACTCTCTGAAACTTCCATTTGAATGGAGACTTTCCCCTGCAATTGAAAGAAAGTGATTTGAGGCTGCTAAATAGAGTTCTATCTGACATGGAATTCACTGTTGCACAGAGACTGTTGTTGCTGAGGTCTGAAATCCAGGTTAGAACAGTAACCACAAGTCCCTTCATGGAGCAGTATGGATGGCCTTAAACAGATACCTGTCAACAGAAGACGTGGGTCTTCTTCTCACAGCATGTACCCATGCAGTCATGTCAAAAGATATTGAATTGAAGTGAGGGACCAAATGACACCATCCACGGAGCATGAAAGGATGTTTTTCTTACGCTGTGTTCTGTGTCTATTATTGTTTTTAAATAACTACATTTTAAAAAGCTTCTCTGTGCCTTGGTTGCCTCATCTGTTAGGGAGATAATAGTAACTACCCCTCAGGGTTGATATAAGGATTTAAATGAGATAATGAGATAGTGGGCTTCCCAGATGTCACAGTGGAAAAGGTCCACCTGCAATGCAGGAGACATGGGTTCAATCCCTAGGTCTGGAAGATCCCTGGAGGAGGGTATGACAACCCACTCCAGTATTCTTGCCTGGAAAAATCCCATGAACAGAGGAGCCTGGTTGGCTACAGTCCATGGGGTTGCAAAGAGTCAGACACAGCTGAACAACCAAACACACACACATGGAGGCACACAACGAGAGAGCATTTTTTATGTGCTTTTATAGGACCAGACACAGAGTGAACACCTAGTAAATCATTTTTACAAATATGGACACCTACCATAATCCAACCCAGAAATTATAATAATAATTATATCACTGATTATCATATACACCACAAAACCATGAGGTCCTGCCCATTGAGGAAAGGAAACCAAGAAGAAAATGATTCTGTAGAGGAGAGAGAACCACAGGCAGTGTAAAGAAGTTAGAGAGGAAAATAATGCAATTCAGAAGAAAAACAATCTCAAGTTAAAAAGCAAGTGTGAGTTTTGATCCACAGAGAGTAAGGATGCACCTTCTGAAAAATTATGAGGAAACAACATTTAATGAAACACCTTGGCACTAGCTGTAGCATCTCATTACCACCCCTGGGAGGAAAAGCTAAATTAAGATGGTTAAAAGTCTTGAGGGCTGACTGGGAAGTGTGTCATTTTCCTGGAGTATTGTCTTGGAGGAAGCAAAGTGATCCCTGTTCACCTCAAATGGCTGTGTATGGACTGATGTCTCGGCACTTCCCAGGTTGTGATGGATGTGAATATTGATGAAAGGAGGAGCTAATAGCAATGGTTTTAAACTATCCTCTGATGCCCAACAACCGTTATAGATGGTAGTCTCCTTCACAGTATTGGGAAGATTCATCCGGATAATTGCAGACTCAAAGTTCAAGGGAAAGCTTACCTGGCAGAGAGCAGAAGATGGCAGTGAGGAGGCGCCCAGTGACCATCCCTGAGAAGCCTCACTGCCCACAAGGTTGGCTTAAAAGTCTTGAGGGCTGACTGGGAAGTGTGTCATCTTCCTGGAGTATTGTCTTGGAGGAAGCAAAGTGATCCCTGTTCACCTCAAATGGCTGTGTATGGACTGATGTCTCGGCACTTCCCAGGTTGTGATGGATGTGAATATTGATGAAAGGAGGAGCTAATAGCAATGGTTTTAAACTATCCTCTTGATGCCCAACAACCGTTATAGATGGTAGTCTCCTTCACAGTATTGGGAAGATTCATCCGGATAATTGCAGACTCAAAGTTCAAGGGAAAGCTTACCTGGCAGAGAGCAGAAGATGGCAGTGAGGAGGCGCCCAGTGACCATCCCTGAGAAGCCTCACTGCCCACAAGGTTGGCTGTCTTACTGTCCTTGAAAAGTACCATGATATTATGGGGACTGTTAATGGGGGAGGCTTTGCCTGTGTGGATTCCGTAGATAAATGTACTGTGTGCTAAATTTTTCTGTGAATTTAAGACTACTCTAAAAAATAGAGTCTACTTTTTAAAGGGCATGTGGAAATTATAGCAAAGGTATTCAGATGTTATACAAAATTTATTGGAGGATACGCAAAGATTTTTAAAAAAATCAAATGGTCAGAAGTTTCCATAAAATTTGAGGTGGAGAACAAAACATGAGTTAAAATCTTCATCTTGTGCCTCTTCCTACCCACTATGTGTGTGTGCTAAGTCACTTCAGTTGTGTCCAACTCTTTGGGATGTTATAGACTGTAGCCCGCCAGGCTCCTCTGTCCATGGGATTCTCTAGGCAAGAATACTGGAGTGGGTTGTCATGCACTCCTCCAGGGGATCTTCCCAACCCAGGGATCAACCCTGTGTGTCTTACATCTCTGCGTTGGTAGGCAAGTTCATTTTTTATCAGTAGCACCACCTCCTACCCACCATGTGCATTTATGCTAAATCACTTCAGTCATATCTAATTCTTTGCAACCCTATGGACCAACCGTAGCCTGCCAGCGCCTCTGTCCATGGGATTCTCTAGGCAAGAATACTGGCGTGGGTTGCCATACCCTTCTCCAGGGGATCTTCCTGACCCAGAGACAGAACCTGTATCTCTTAGTCTCCTGAATTGGCAGGTGGGTTATTTACCACTAACATCACCGGGGAAGCCCCCCTACCCACTATAGTCAAAAACAATTTTTGATCTTAATCCATGTGTTTCTACAGAACCTTATGCCTTTCAGACTTTGCAAGGGTTCTTTTGAAGACTGTTCTTACATGCCTTCCCACCCACCTTGGTGACTCTACACAATGAGGCTTCACCTTCTCAAAAGAAATGGTCAAAGGATTGTAAGTTATACCACAATAGTCTCAGCTCTCAGAGTCTCTCCTACTACTTACATGGTTTTCTATGTAGGGTGGTCTGTGTGTGTGCAGGCTTAGTTGCTCAGTTGTGTCCGACTCTTTGTGACAACCTGGACTGTAGTCCACCATCTCCTCTGTCCATTGGATTTTCCAGACTGGAGTGGAAAATTTCCTCTTCCAGGGAGTCTTCCTGACTGAAGGACTAAATCTGCATCTCCTGTTTGGAAGGCAGATTCTTTAACCACTGAGCAATCAGGGAAGCTCCTAGAAAAGTCTCCCAGACACATTTCCCCCTATTATGAAAATGAACCCAAACTGTCCTGGACTTAGACAAAACTCTTAAAACTTTAAAGACATGAGTAGCAAACAGCAATTGGAGTCACAAATATGGTTTTTCATGTCTTCTTCCAGCTGATGGTCATGGTGGTAAATGAGATGGTTAATTTTATGTCAGCTTGTCTGGACCATGGTGTTCTAATATTTGATCAAACATTATACTGGATGTTTCTGTGAGGGTGTATTTTAGGTAAGATTAACATTTAAGTTTGTGGATTAATTTAGACTAAAACAGATTGCTTTCCATAATATGAGTGAAATTTATCTAATCAGTTAAGGCTTGAATACAATAAAAACTGACCTCCTTTGAGCAAAGAATTCTGCAAGCAAATGGCCTTTGGACTTGGACTGCAACAATGACGCTTCCTTAGATCTTTAACCTGCCATCCTACCTTGGAGGTCTTGGACTTGTCAGGCTTTCTAATCCTGTGAACCAATTTCTTTAAAAAATTTTAAAAAAGCTCTTTGTAGTGATATATTTGCATCCTATTTATTCTGTTCCTCTGGAGAGAGCCCCAATACAGTTTAAAAAATTATATTATAATAAAATAAAAACATAATACATCTGACCCTCAAACACTTCATCCCTCTTCTGATGTCTATGCCAGAAGATTTCTCTGTCCCTATTTATACTTTAATAGAACTCTGCTACAGAAAAGCTTTTGAGTGATCAAGCCTGGTTCCTAGTCCTGAAGCTAAATCTTCTTCTTCGGAGATTATGAATCCGACACTCTTCACTGTAAGCTATTATCTAGGGGGCTCGTCCAGGATCTTCAGGACAAGCTAAGAACACTTAGAGCTCTAGCCTCTCTATTTTCTCAGTAAACACATTTTCTGCTTACTTTACTAACTCTACAGTGTGTCTGTGTGTGAGTGATTAAAAACCTATGGCAAACTGTGTGAACAGAACTTTCCTTTCTTGATCAAATTTTTCTGGTCTCTGTGCATTTTGTAATTGTGTGGGGAATTAGAACTACTAACCTAATCTGTCAGATCATAGACTTTCAAGGGACTTGCGATCCATGCCATTACTGTGTACTTTTACTTAGACCCCAAGCTTGGTAGGCACGGGGAACCCAGACTTGCTAGGAACACGTTCAGGGACAAGTTGAAACTCGAGCTCCAGCAGCGTCTCTCTCGGCTGCTTCCATACGGGACCAGAGTCCTAAAAGCAAGTCCTTGTCATAGCTGTGCTTCCAAACTATATGGATGGAAGCACTGCTGGTGACCATGAAGTTTTTGAGGACACAGATTGGGAATTGCAGAATCTGGTCAGATTGGAAATATAACGGGCTCTTCCTTTGATAGCGCTAGCTCTTAGCAGACCAAATAAAGCTTTCCAGTGCCTTCGGTCTCAACTCCTTGGATACTCCTTTGTGGAATCTGTGGAAATGAACTGGAAGGATTGATGTTACCAGCTTGAGGACAAAAGTCATGTTTTCCTCACTGGCCAACCCTCTGAAACCTCTTTTGCTATTATATAACTGGTAAAGAATCCACCTGCAATGCAGGAGACCTGGATTCGATCCTTGAATTGGGAAGATCCTCTGGAGGAGGGAAATGCTACCCAGTCCAGTATTCTGGCCTAGAGAATCCCATGGACTGTGTAGTCCTTGGGGTCACAAAGTCAGACAGGACTTAGAAACTTTCACTTTCACTTTCAAACAAGAAAGCAGTTGGGGCACCAGCTCTTTGCATGTAACTCTGTATCTGTTGTTCTACATCTATGGACTCAACCTTTTGCAGATTGTGTAGTACTATAGTATATAATTATAAAAAAAAATCATGATTATGTGCCCCTACACACTTCAAAATCCTGTTGTTCAAGGGTCAGCTGTATGTGTGTCTTTGATAAAAGCTATCACCTTAGAATGATGGACTTTTTCTAAGGAATGTATTGCTTTGCATAAAGTACAGGTAATACTTGATCCATAGGAAATTCATTGGCCTCAGTAGGAGAACATTAAATGGCTGAAAGATAAAAGGAAATATTTATACACACATTCACACAAATGCATTTTTATTGTTTTCTTAATTAACATTTTATTGAAATTTTTAATGGTCCTGTCTGGTTTTAATTTCTTTTCATTATTTGGAACATATAGAAGGCAAGAATATTGGTATTAATCCAGCTTTAACTGCCCATTTCACTCAAGCTCCTAATTTTAGTTTATAGGTAACTGTTTTTCAATCCTCCTCTCTACCCATATTCTCTTTCTTTTTTTTTTGTATTACCATTTCACAGCTACCTTTTTAAATAAGTGTATTGACACTGTGTGACACTTCAATGTTTCGATTTTTCATACATCGTATCCCAAGTTCAGTGGAAGAATTACTGTGAAACTGATGATTCTTAACTTCAAGAGGCCCTCACCCTCATAGGTCACTTTCAAAGCCTTTGGAGGAGCCTTAGCAACAATTTTGTGACATTTGGGAAATTATTATTTCATAGCATTCTTTTCCCTTAAAAAGAATCCCTAGAATTATATTAAGCTTGTGTGCTGTGTGCTTAGTCGCTCAGTCATGTCCGACCCTTTTTGATCCTGTGGGATTCTCCAGGCAAGAATACTGGGATGGGTTGCCATGCCCTCCTCCAGAATATTAAGCTTCAGTTTTCTCAAACCTGGTGTGCTTCTGCCCCACATGCATGCTTGTTTAATAAATCCATAGATAAATTGAAGGAATGCAATATGAAAACTTATGTAAAGTTGGAACAAACATACTAAGAGCCCACAAGAAAAACACAATCACTGTAAACCTAGTGCAAACTCACATTATAGAAGTATTATATCCTGATAAGGAAGGATTAAATAGCCTCACTCTTCTCTGTGCTTGGCAAACATTTAAGGATCAGGTTCAATTCTAGTTTCCCCAACCTGAATAGCTTGGTTACCAAGTAGGGGTCCCAGGAGAGTGGAGTGGACACATGCGTTGCATTTAACTTATCGAATCAAAGTTATGTGGAATAGGGAGTAGGTGCTTTCTTCATTGCTACAGACATGAGTCAGATCAAAGGATGAAAATCAGATGAGTAGACACATTCAGCAGTTGAAATGGGCTGCCTCAAGAAATAGTCTCACTGGTTTTACATGGTAGCTTTAAGAACTGTAGACTGTCTTATTTGTTCAAGTTTTTGCTTCCTGAAAGATTCCTTATCCCTGCCCACTGCCATGTGACCTGCAGTGTCTCCCTGTGGGTGTATACTTCCCTGATCCATGTTGAGTTTGGTCAATGGTTGTGAGGGGGTGTGATGTACCTCAGTATTTCTGAAATTTTAATGTGTCTACAGGTAGATTGAAAATCCTGTTAAAAAGAAGGTTCATATTCATAGGTCTAGAGGGAGCCTGTATTCCTAAGAAACTCCCAAGTGATGTTTCAACTGCTGGTCATCAGAACTTTGAGTAGCAAGGTTTTATGCAGCTTCTAAGCTTGAAGAGGCATTATGAGTCTTCTGCAGTCTCTCTTGTTTTTCCCTCTTGGCCACAAAGCTAACATGTCCTAAATTTGGGTACTTCCTCAGCCTCAGTCCTGCAATGAGAAGACACATGAACCAGAGTCACAGCCACCTAACTTTGAGGATTTTTTGGTCACTACAGAAACATTGATTAATGCAAGATTCATCCATGACAGATCTCATAGAGGGCATTGTAAAAAGAGAGTGACTCTGGACTTACTTTCAAGCGTCTTTATAAATCTGTGTTCTAATCATCCACAGACTACAGTTTGAACATGTTCAAATCAGTAAAATTTAGTAAAATTCTGGAGTTGATTGGTATTTCTACTTCTCTCCCTGCTCCCATATGCAGGTGATGAATCTGATATTTGAAGGCCTCTAAGCCCTCAAGTGAAAAATAAGAACTTCCCCACCTACACTGTTGGTAGAAATGTAAATTCGTACAGCTACTGTGGAGATCAATATGGAGATTCCTTAAAAAACTAAAAATAGGGCTGCCATATGATCAAGCAATTCTACTCCTGGACATATATCCAGAAAATATGAAAACTCTAATTCAGAAAGATATATGTACTCCAGTGTTTATAGTAGCACTGTTTACAATATACAGGACATGAAAGAAACCTAGGTGTCTATCAACAGATGAATGGACAAAGAAGATACATATACACTAAAAGAAGACACACAGAAACAATGGAATACTACTCCGCCATAAAAAATGATGAAATACATATACACTAAAAGAAGACACACAGAAACAATGGAATACTACTCCACCATAAAAAATGATGAAATAACACCAGCAGCAATGTGGATGGAGTTAGAGATTATCATCCTAACTGAAGTAAGTCAGAGAAAGATATCATATGATATCACTTATATGTAGACTCTAAAAAATGATACAAATTAACTTATGGACAAAAAGAAACAGACTCACAGACATAGAAAAGAAACTTAGGGCTACCAAGGGAGAAAGGCAGGATAGGAAATAAGTTAGAAGATTGATACACACTACTACATGTAAAACAGATAAGTAACAAAGACTTACTGTATAGCACAGAGAACTATATTCAATATCTTATAATAAGCTATAATGAAAAAGCATCCAGAAATTATATATATTCACTATATAATATATATAACTAAATTGCAATTCTGTACACCTAAAACTAATACAATATTGTAAATCAACTACTGTTGTTACTGTGCAATTGCTAAGTCATGTCTGACTCTGCAATCCCATGGACTGCAGCATACCAGGCTTCCTTGTCCTTCACTATCTCTTGGAGTTTGCTCGAACTTGTGTCCATTGAGTCAGTGATGCCATCCAACCATCTCATCCTCTGTCACCCTCTTCTCTTCCAGCCCTCAATCTTTCCCAGAGAGAGAAGTTCCTCACCCTGTGGCAAATCATGAAATGATCATTGTCACATGAGTCTAGATTGTAGATAAGTATCATAGTTATGAGGTTGACATAGTGACTATGGGACTTTACTGGTTCCAAGAGGCTCAGAAACAATTGCATTGAGTAAACATGAAAATAGCCTGAACAGAGGAAAGCACGTGATCCTCACCAAAGCCTGAAAGGATACTACCCACATTCAGCTCTTGTATACAAGCTGAGAGCCATACTCATGAGATTACGACTTTGGCAACATGGAGGAAGAGGTGCTGCCAAACTCATAGCTAAACCATTGGATTAATGTTGCTTTATCTTAATTAAATGTTGTTTTAACTTAATTTGACTTATTATTATAACCCTGCATTAAGTGTTGTTGCCCTGTGTGTCCAGTATTTCCAGTAGCAGTAGAAAAGGAAACATGCCAGCCCAACAGTATTCCAGGAAATTAATTACAAGGGGAAATTTGCTAAATTGTGCTCTAATGTGAATGATTTTCCTATACTTGCTGGTTGGATTTTATGGTTAGTTTTTAAGTTGGTTGGAGCAATTGTAATACCTTTTTAAGAAAACAAATTCCTGAATGAAGCCTCTAAACAGAATTTACTGATTTAATATAAATATATTAATGAACAATTGATCTTGTTCATGACCACTAACAAGTGATCACTTTGTCAGTCTTGACAATGGGATGTCCCATTTACAACCAAAAATGTATGGTTATTATTTCATTTGTTACGTATTACTAATTCTGGAATTTTGCAACGTATCAATTATATATCCGGCTAATAATCTTGCTAAGAGATTAATGTCCATATATCATAGAACCTGAAAACAATTACCCCTTCATCCTGAAACATAATAATATGAATTTTTAAATGCTCTAGAAGACCTTATCTTTCAAGTGTTTGTGTAAATAGTTAAACTTCCTCATGCACAATGATTTTCACTTTACTGTGAACATAACCATACATGTACTCTTAATGAGCAATTCATTTACTTCGGTAGATGTAATTAACTGTTTCAATATCTAAAACAAATGTCAAATTTCTGGAGCAGGTTTCTCCCCCAAGGCTTAAGATGTTTCTCATATATCATGTAATAAAGTGAGAATGCCTGTGAGTACTTTACTCTTAATGAGCAATTCATTTACTTCGGTAGATGTAATTAACTGTTTCAATATCTAAAACAAATGTCAAATTTCTGGAGCAGGTTTCTCCCCCAAGGCTTAAGATGTTTCTCATATATCATGTAATAAAGTGAGAATGCCTGTGAGTACTTCAATTCACTTCATTTCAGTCGCTCACTTGTGTCTGACTCTTTGCGACCCCATGAATCGGAGCACGCCAGGCCTCCCTGTCCATCACCAACTCCCGGAGTTCACTCAGACTCAGCCCATCGAGTCCGTGATGCCATCCAGCCATCTCATCCACTGTCGTCCCCTTCTCCTCCTGCCTCCAATCTCTTGCAGTATCAAAGTCTTTTCCAATGAGTCAACTCTTCGCATGAGGTGGCCAAAGTACTGGAGTTTCAGCTTTAGCATCATTCCTTCCAAAGAAATCCCAGGGCTGATCTTCTTCAGAATGGATTGGTTGGATCTCCTTGCACTCCAAGGGACTCTCAAGAGTCTTCTCCAACACCACAGTTCAAAAGCATCAATTCTTTGGCGCTCAGCCTTCTTCACAGTTCAACTCTCATATTTGTACATGATCACAGGAAAAATCATATCCTTGACTAGATGGACCTTAGTTGACAAAGTAATGTCTCTGCTTTTCAATATGCTATCTAGGTTGGTCATAACTTTTCTTCCAAAGAGTACGCATCTTTTAATTTCATGGATGCAGTCACCATCTGCAGTGATTTTGGAGCCTCCCAAAAATAAAGTCTGACACTGTTTCCACTGTTTCCCCATCTATTTCCCATAAAGTGATGGGACCAGATGCCATGATCTTAGTTTTCTGAATGTTGAGCTTTAAGCCAACTCTTTCACTCTCCACTTTCACTTTCATCAAGAGGCTTTTCAGTTCCTCTTCATTTTCTGCCATAAGGGTGGTGTCATCTGCATATCTGAGGTTATTGATATTTCTCCCAGCAATCTTGATTCCAGCTTGTTTTTTTTCAAGCCCAGCATTTCTCATGATGTATTCTACATAGGGTGACAATATACAGCCTTGACACACTCCTTTTCCTGTTTGAAACCAGTCTGCTGTTCCATCTCCAGTTCTAACTGTTGCTTCCTGACCTGCATATAGGTTTCTCAAGAGGCAGGTCAGGTGGTCTGCTATTCCCATCTCTCTCAGAATCTTCCACAGTTTATTGTGATCCACACAGTCAAAGGCATTGGCATAGTCAATAAAGCATAAATAGATGTTTTTCTGGAACTCTCTTGCTTTTTCCATGATCCAGTGGATGTTGGCAATTTGATCTCTGCTTCCTCTGCCTTTTCTAAAACCAGCTTGAACATCAGGGAGTTCACGGTTCACGTATTGCAGAAGCCTGGCTTGGAGCATTTTGAGCATTACTTTACTAGCATGTGAGATGAGTGCAGTTGTGTGGTAGTTTGAGCATTCTTTGGCATTGCCTTTCTTTGGTATTGGAATGAAAACTGATCTTTTCCAGTCCTGTGGCCACTGCTGAGTTTTCCAAATTTGCTGGCAAATTGAGTGCAGCACTTTAACAGCATCATCCTTAAGGATTTGAAATAGCTCCACTGGAATTCCATCACCTCCACTAGCTTTGTTCGTAGTGATGCTTTCTAAGGCCCACTTGACTTCACATTCCAAGATGTCTGGCTCTAGATAAGTGATCACACCATCATGATTATCCAGGTCATGAAGCTCTTTTTCTGTACAGTTCTTCTGTGTATTCTTGCCACCTCTTCTTAATACCTTCTGCTTCTGTTAGGTCCAGACCATTTCTGTCCTTTATCAAGGCCATCTTTGTATGAAATGTTCCCTTGGTATCTCTAATTTTCTTGAAGAGATCTCTAGTCTTTCCAGTTCTCTTATTTTNTTTTCTGTACAGTTCTTCTGTGTATTCTTGCCACCTCTTCTTAATATCTTCTGCTTCTGTTAGGTCCAGACCATTTCTGTCCTTTATCAAGGCCATCTTTGTATGAAATGTTCTCTTGGTATCTCTAATTTTCTTGAAGAGATCTCTAGTCTTTCCAGTTCTCTTATTTTCCTCTATTTTTTTGCATTGATCACTGAAGAAGTGATTTCTTATCTCTTCTTGCTATTCTTTGGAACTCTGCATTCAGATGCTTATATCTTTCCTTTTGTCCTTTGCTTTTCGCTTCTCTTCTTTTCACAGCTATTTGTAAGGCCTCCTCAGACAGCCATTTTGCTTTTTTTCATTTCTTTTCCATGGGGATGGTCTTGATCCCTGTCTCCTGTACAATACGAACTTCATTCCATAGTTCATCAGGCACTCTATCTATCAGATCTAGTAGTAGTAACTATACTCAGGGAAATCAAACCTGGAGGGCTAGGACAGCAGTGATTAAACCAGAGTGGGACCTGTATCATTATGTAAGTGATATAGTTAGATCTAGACTTCACTGTCTTTTTATTTTTTTTCTGTCTCCTTTGTTATTACCACCCAGAGACTTAGTTGTATAGGAGCTTCTCAAGGGAACAGGAAGGAGAACCTTGAGTTTTCTATGCATCCCTGGTAATGAGTTATCATTTGACTTTGAACTAAGGTTCACACTAATAGAATCTTCTACTCTGTCAAGATTACTGCTCTATAAGAAAAATTATTTTTATTTACTTCTCTAGAGGGCTACAACTTTTAATTATTATGTCTAAAGAGCATTTGACCTCCTTGAACATGTGCTAGCTTCTGCATAATGATCTCTATTTTTGGCTTGGTCATATTTTTTAAATTGCTTTTAAAATTGCTTTCCTGGCAGATAATACAATGATATTAGGTAAGTTACAATTAAAAGAAGATGCTTATTTTTAATATTAAACTACATTATGCTGCACATAAGTTAAGGATGTGCTGTGACCTTCAGCAAAAATGAAACAGAAACCTAAGAATGCCAACCATTTGACAAGGAACTATGACTATCTCCTTGGCATTTCTGCAAAGCATGGCTCTCTGTGACCTGAATTTTATCATTACCAAATCAATAACAAACAACTGGATTCCAAAATATTTTTAAATGCAAATAGCTACCACTATTAAATAAAATCTGTCATGAGTTTTACTCTGTAATTCAAGTATTAGTGCTTCTCCATAAGGATTTAAGAACAGAAATAGCTTTTTTTTTAATTCCCCAATGCATGATATGGGCATTGTTTATGAAGAAGATAATGTCTCCATTTAAACCCATTCTTTTAAATGGTTGCTTTCTCTGTTATTATGCCTTCTCTATCTTTTTCATCACAAAGGCCATATCTGTCTCAAATAATTTTCTCTCTTATCTCTGGACCTCACTTTTATCTTCTTCATTAAATAAAATCTGTCATGAGTTTTACTCTGTAATTCAAGTATTAGTGCTTCTCCATAAGGATTTAAGAACAGAAATAGCTTTTTTTTTAATTCCCCAATGCATGATATGGGCATTGTTTATGAAGAAGATAATGTCTCCATTTAAACCCATTCTTTTAAATGGTTGCTTTCTCTGTTATTATGCCTTCTCTATCTTTTTCATCACAAAGGCCATATCTGTCTCAAATAATTTTCTCTCTTATCTCTGGACCTCACTTTTATCTTCTTCACATTTTGTTTTCTTAAGTACTTTTTTCCTTATCACTTCTTAAATATTATGGGAAACAACTACAAACATATTAAAAATGAGACATACTTTCAGTTTTAATTCTAATAGTTATATAAATAATAAAAAAATTAATAGAAAAATAATTCTCAATTGCCTATTTCAACTAGATTATACCTGCAATATACTAGTCCCACTCTGTTAGTTAAGTACATGAATGGTTTTCTTTATAGTTTCTTCAGGTTATGTTTAATTATGAAATACCTACTAAATACGTAGAAAATACAGGTACAAAATAAGGGAGAAATATCATGCACTCGCTTCCCTAGACTAGAAAATATTAACATTCTACCATAACCTACGAATCCAATGTTATTGCTCCTTTCTGAGAAGTAGCCACAATTGTAAACTTGTTATGGAGCCTTCTCACATACCTGTGTATGTAGCTTTCCCATGGTGGTGGGAGAGTAAATTAGTCAAAATGGCATGTTCAGGCCCTCTCATGCCATGTTTTGTAAATAATGACTATGTAACAGCTGAAATCACTTATAGCACTGTGCATGTATGTCAGAAGGTACTCACTAGGTCACTAAGTACTCTCTCGGTCACGAGCTGCTTTGTGTGGTATGCCTATAAGAGCTTCATCAAAGAGCTCTGGCTGCTATGGCATTAGGGCCAA